>JABGLY010000293.1:0-80606 GCA_013623525.1 Fusarium dimerum | reverse complement strand
CCCTGGTTCTTCTTGCCTGCCTGGCCCCAGCCCCCCCCTTGCACCTTTCACTCTCACTTGACATGCTCCAAGCTCTCTAGATGCTCTTTCCTTGTTTAGGACTAACAGCGTCTCGGAAGTGAGAAAGCGCGCCACTTCTCTCTTCCTTGCATCACGTCATGTCCACGAATGAAAATTCAGTATCTTCCACTAGCACCATCCATCATCTAGACCCACAACGGAGCTGAATCAGCCAGTCACAAGTTATTAGAAAGGGTCTGGCTCCCTCCCCTCAAATCATCTCGTCGTATTTCCTCGTCTTCTCACGGGCTTCCTATTTCACGGCCAATCAATCCTTATTGCTGCTGCTCCCCATCCCGCTTGAACAAGCAATCAGATTCGTGCCAGGCCTCGAAACATCACTTCTATTTGCTGTTTGGCTCATTCTCTTTTTCCTCGACCCGGACCCTTTTACAAGTTGATTGGATCCCAAAGCGCGCAACCGCAACAAACGCCCTTGCTTGTAAGTCAGTGAGGAAACACACCTTGTCATCGAGAACAAGCTTCGTGCTTCCCGCAACCTCGAGTCTTGCCATTCGCCCAGTTTATGCCGAGTCTCCTCAAACGGCGACGCATACAGCAACCACGCGGGAAGCAACTCAGCCTTGTGCGTGTCCGTTACTTGATTGAACACAGCGCTGATTGTGAATGCAAAGCACGGTTAATCCAACCTTCAATTGGCCTTTTGCGCTTGACAATTGGCCCAAGTTGTCTGTTTGAGGCAAAGCCAACATCTCGTGTCTCTAAAAAGTAGTCAAGTAAGTAAAAGACGTTCACCAATCGGCACGTTACAGCCTTGAGCCAATCAACCCCCATTGTCCTGTCTTTCATCTACATTAAATCCTCCCCATGATCGCATCTTGATCTCCACGGCTCAAACCAATCAACTCACACTAATTGTTGAAGGTCGAAGACGCAGAAAAGAGGGATAATCATAAAAAAAACCCCCAGCTACTTCTGAGGAACATCTATCCCACCAGCCCTTGCGCTTTCCAAGGTTGTGTACTTTCGAGAGCGGTCAAGTCACAAGAAAAAAGCGTGACTACGTTATTTTCCTAGTGCACGTTCTTGCTCTGCCGCGCGACAACGGCCCTGTCCTGTGCACTTAAACCCCTCGCCCAGCCGAGACAGTCAACCCACACCCACACCCCCATCAAACCCGTTTTTCTCCCTCAGCAAATCAGCACGCTCTCGTCGCGTTTGTTCTTCATCTCTTCATCGCGACAAGCAAAGCCTATCATCGTCTCGAGCTTCATCTTGATAATAACTATTGGTCGCTTTACCTGTCAGGTGACAGCTTCCATCTGCGCATCCCGGTTTACTCATTTCAAGACTACCAAACAGCTCTATCAGTGAGCTTTGAGCTCATTTTTCAAGTATTTGGCTATTTCCGTTGCGCAACCACAGCATCCGCGTCCGCGTTGGCATCTGTCGCATCCCGCATCACAAAAAGGTATGTCAAGTCAAGTCTTTCCCCGCCAGTCTTCCTCTGCAACTTTAAGCATGAACCGTCCCGTTTCCATCCTCATTGCGACAATCCTCCCGCCTCTGTCTTTGCGCGCATTGAGCCCGGGCGCGTTGCGATGAGCGCGTCGCATCAATCATCGTATCGTCTGTGTCGCAAGCTACCTTGATTGAGCTTTACACATATTCGGACTCACAATTACGCTTCCTTTCAATGCAGCTTTGTCTATACTGTTTCACTCTCTCATTCTTTTCTTGTTTCTTTTTTGCCTATTGTTACTAGATCCCTCATTTCTTACCTTCAAATTTTTCTTCGTCACAGCGCATCACATAACTGACACAACGGACATAGCCGCTACAGCTTTCGTGTCGCCAGCTACAACATCTCCTCATAACGGTCAACGAACTTTGACAAGATTCAGGTATGGGGAAATCTTATTTCTAATTCTCTCTCTCTCCCCCCTGCCGCCGTTATCATCCGTCCATTTTGGGGCCAGTCGCGTTCAATCCATAGAGGTAACCACAACCATGGTTTTGTGGCAGCCATCGTCTCATCAGTTGAGGTGCCTTACTTTACATCATTTGTACACTGACCTGCCTATTTTTGACCCTCCCCCACAAGCATGCCACGATAAGTTTTGCCTGAGTGCACAAGTGTTGCGCTCATACCATGCGTAGCCAGGCTCGTTGTGGCGATTCGCACAATACAAAAAGCACGTCGACAGTTCCGGCGACCTCCAACTTCGGACGCGCGCTGCCTCTTGTCTCGCCTTCAGTTGCATGACATGGTTTTGCAATCCCTAGGTGGCCAAGTGGTCAAACTTGTCCTTGTCCTATATGCGCAGCAGTCCAGCTTGCCATATTTCCCGAACAGGCCTGGCTTTGATTGCCAACCAGCTTCTGCGCCGCCCTACCTTGATGCAAGTCACGTAGCGCTTATCTGGCGCATTGCAGTTCAACGGCCGCCTTGAGGTGTGCCTGTCTTGAAAGCTGATCAGTTCTTTGCTATTGCTGTACTTTTTGCAGCGGCAGTAACATTTGCTGCTATGTCAAGTTTCAAAGACGGGCAGAAACGCAGAAGCGGATGCATCGTCAACACCTCATATGTGCCTGACCATGCCCGGGTACGCTACGCTATGCACCCTGAGCTAGAACCCTCGATCTCGCCTCCGAGTTTGGTTGGGCGTCGTTGGTCTGGCCTCGCAGCTTGCTTGCTCCCCGACTTGACTGGATGGAATTGGGTGGGCCCAAACGTTGCATATTCCGTCATGCATGGAGACTCTGGGCTGCCAACGCATCAAGAGTGGCTTTTCAGATGCGAGCTTGCATCCTCTCCCGCTATCCCTTGCCCGCCCCCGTTTTTCACCGTCCTCTTGATCCTAGACCGGCATATATACAGCTAAGCTAACGCCTATGGTTGGACAGTTTTCACTTGAGCTTGCTCTTGCACAAGCCCGTGCTTTCTTTAAACTCATCTTTTGCTCAATCATCTTTAGTCGAAGCCACCATTCCCAGCCACTTCTCCAGCCTCACGCTCCAGTTATTCAACGCTACGCAGACAACCCGTTCTTTGTCTAATTAATTCTGGGTTGATCGCAGCTAATCGCTCTCTGCTTTTTCTTGGCTCCATAATTCGGGCCAAACAATATCAGCTCGATTTACCCCTTGGTAAATATTAACCTACGGGCAATTTGACGAATCAGAGTGCGACGAGGACGCCTCTCCTCGAATCCAACTACTGTGCTGGTCTCCAAAGATAATGGATTATACCCAATATCAGCAGCAGGGACAAAGCAACCAGAACTACGGAAACTCGGGCTCCAGCAATAATATCACCTCGCCCCAACACCAGGTTCAAACCTCACCCATCCTCTCGTCTCAGCAACAGCAGAGCAGCAACCAGCACAACATGTATCAGCCTCAGTACGGAGTTCCCCAGGGAAACATGCAACAAGTTCACTATGGCATGCCTGGCATTCAAGCAGCTGCGATGGCCGCCACGGCCGCCGCGTCTGGCTCAAACTATGGATACATGCCTTCGGATCCCAACATGCCCCAGAGCTCTCCTCGCATGGGCGGCGCCAACGCTAAGAAGGACAACCGCCAATCTCCCCGAATGAACAACATGGCACAGCTTCCCGGTCGCAGGATGAGCCAAGTCACCAGCCCCGGTCTCCCCAATGCTCCTAATATGATGCATGCCGGTGCTCGACCTGGAGTTGCCCCTCCCCAGATGCCTGCTGCTCAGATGCAGCATCCCCAATCGCCCGAGATCCCCGCAGGCGGTGCTGTAGAAGAATCACCGTTATATGTCAACGCCAAGCAATTTCATCGAATTCTGAAGCGACGTGTAGCCCGCCAAAAGTTGGAAGAACAACTTCGGTTGACAAGCAAGGGTCGCAAACCTTATCTCCACGAATCTCGACACAATCATGCCATGCGAAGACCACGAGGCCCTGGAGGTCGCTTCTTGACGGCTGAAGAAGTGGCAGCTATGGAACGTGGCGAGAAAGATGGCAAGACAGAGGGCAGCACTGAAGCAACAACCGAGGCTGGATCTTTGGGTACCAAACGCAAGTCTGAAGCCGATACTTCGGCATCGAACAAGAGAGCTAAGACAGAAACAGCAAGCCCCCAGGACGACGAGGATGAGGATGAGGGCTAGACCACGTTGCAGGGCGTGTGAAGGCTCGAACTCTCCTTTGTCAGGTCTGAAGCGGTTTACGACGTCACGATAGCAGAGATGATTGTTTCTTGTTTTGCTCTTTTTCACTTTCTTTTAACTCTCCCCTCAACCCCCAGACTGGGATTATACGATCAGGAGGCAGTTGCCACAAACACTTTTAGGCGCCCCGATGATACAATCGAATGGATAAATCAGTCAGGGTGACTGTTATCCTTATCACCTTCGTTTTTATAATCTCACATCTCAGTAAGGGTTACCACCTCTTTTTCGAGGAGGTCAATGCCTTAGTAGTGTGTGGGGAGAATTTCTTTAATACAGCAGTCTGGCCTGCAGCATGCCCTCCGCATTACCCAAGGGAGGCGGCCTCGGGAATATGGGATAGCACGAACGATTCGACACGATGGATACCCTATTATTTCGTTTTCGTTATGTTGTTGAACTCTTTGTTGTCGATTTTCTTGCTTTCGATTATGTCTTTGCAACGAAGACGGACCCGTTCGTGCCAGTCGATCTGGATACCAACTGGTCTGGGCGAATTGATTACCGATCCCAATGAGCTGAATCTTTTTGTGTGAACTTGGGCAAAAAAGTTGACGTCCAAGGCAAAGACAGATCAGAGAGTCGAAATATTGGCTTCAATGTTTAACTGGAAAGAAGATATCAAAGCACGGTAAAAAGCAGAAAAAAAAAGGACGGGAGTATGAATCTCGGCTGTAAGAGATGTGGGAAGACGAAAGCGAAAAGTACTCTGTCTAAGTGAAAGAACTTTGCGGACGTTTCCCCGTCTGCATATCAACAGTCAGGTTTTGGAGTAGTGTTTAGATCTTGGGTATAGGTAGTCTGTCTGTCGCCGGACAATCAGTACAAAGGTGGAAGGTGTTTGCGAATAAAGCGTTTCGTCTGTTTTTTATTATTATGATTTAATCGATCGATTATTATTTATGCTGACGTAAGTGCTTCGAGTCAGTGATGTTGGCATATGCTGTGAAGTCCAGTGCTTATGGTATGGTGCCTGGAGTTGAGCCGAGATAAGTTACAGTAGATAGCGCGGTTGAAGTGGTTCTCTCGGGACAGCGGTGTTCGGTACATGGCTGAAATCCAACTCTGATTCTGGGGGGGATGGGGTAAGACAAGCACCCCCTCCCTTGTATTTGCCCCCTCCCCCAGGAACTCCAACAGACATAGAAATAAACCTGTGCCTCGGCATGTCAGACAACGGGGGCCGAGCTGTTGAGCATCCGAACTATCCAGATTTGTCGCATTCAAAAGGGCGTCATGTACGACGAAAGAGATTGTTCTGTCTCTCTGGGGTCATTGCTTCTTGCATGATTGAACGACTTGATCTTCTTCCATATCGCTCGACTTAGCCTAGAATTCATACTCAGTATCTGAGAGAGCTGCTTCTTTTTATTCTTTTTTTATTCTTTTTCTTCGTTCACAACCACAACATTATATCATGGCTGGTAGAGTGCGACAGCCCGTCGATGAGGCTGCTCTAGCAAAATTCATTTCGGACAATGTGCCCCAAATCAAGGTGCCGATTGACTTGAAGCAGGTGTGTCAATCTGTCGATAACTCTACTATCATCGTTACTTATGTTGGGAGTCATGACTAGCTAACCTATGTATGTATCATGTTGCTAGTTCGGCTTCGGTCAATCCAATCCCACATACCAGATCACCGCCTCAGATGGCCAGCGATTCGTGATGCGAAAGAAGCCACCAGGCAAGCTCATTTCCAAGACAGCCCACAAGGTCGAGCGTGAATACCGTATCATGCACGCCCTCGAGAATACAGACGTCGCAGTCCCAAAGACGTACTGCCTATGCGAGGACGATTCTGTCATCGGAACACCTTTCTACATCATGGAGTTTCTCGACGGTCGCGTCTTTGAAGACTTTACCATGCCGGGTGTAGATGCTGAAGATCGGGAGACCATGTGGCGAGACGCTGTGCAGACGCTGGCCAGGTTCCACGCTGTCGACTACAAGAAGGTCGGCCTGGAGAAATTTGGCAAGCCATCTGATTTCTATTCTCGGCAGATCAACACTTGGACCACTATCTGTGACAGCCAGTCCAAGGCAAAGGATATAGAGACCGGCGAGGTGGTTGGTCAGCTACCACACTTTGAAGAGACGGTGCGGTTCTTCAAGAATGAGCGACTGCAGCCCAAGGACCGAGTCACGCTTGTCCATGGAGACTACAAGATCGACAACCTGGTGTTTCACAAGACAGAGCCACGGGTTATCGGAATTCTCGAGTAGGTGTTTACCTTGTACAGCTCTATAATCCAAGGCATGGCTGAGATTACTAACATGCGGTTTTCGCAGCTGGGAAATGGCGACAATCGGCCACCCCCTCTCGGATGTCTGTAACCTCCTGGTCAACTTCTACACAGCGAAGCATCCCAGCGAGGCACCCATTGGCTCGTCAAGCTTCTTGCCCGGCCGGACGCCAGGACTCCCTCAGCCAGATCAAATCCTCGAGTGGTACACTTCAGCAGGCGAATATGATGCCCGAAGTGAAGTGCCCTGGGGCATGGCGTTCAGCATCTGGAAGCTGGCGGCTGTATGTCAAGGTATCGCGGCAAGGTATGCTGCAAGACAGGCGAGTAGCGAGAAGGCGAAGAATCATGCTGATATGAGAGGACCGATGGCGGAGGTTGCGTGGGTTCTCGCAAAGGAAGCGGGCGCTGACAAGGTTGAGACAAAGCTTTGATTCACCACCATGTTGTTGCTGTCGAGTATCTCTGTGTACGACGCAGTCGTTTGGCGAATTCATTTAATCGAGTGTTCAAGTAGAGGAAATGAAATTCAAGCATCTGTGCCAAGGTTTCTTATCTTTCTTTGGCCATGTACAAAATCAAGGCATGCTCTAGCAAAGAGATCATGTGGTCGAAATACAGGGCTACTAGGGGCCTAGCTAACGATTTTAACGTGTCCAATCAGTGGCAATCTGAGACGCAGCACCCTTGGTCTGACGAGGAACAAGCAAACTTGATTGAGTAGAAGTAAGAAGAACAAAAAGACCGAGATCTGAACCGGTTGATTGTGTATGACGTTGTTTCTCTGCAATCATGAGAAGAATGAAAGAAGGCAAAGAAGTCTGCCTACTAAGGTATGTACGTTTCAAATTATCAATGATCTTACTGAGATTCAAGTTTAAACCCACTGTAATCTCCAGGGCACTTATCGCCCCTAATCCACTAGCCTGACTGCTATTAGATAGGTGCAAAATTGCCACAACTTCAGGGCGTTGTAGTAGCTGATTTCTCCCTTCTAATTTCTCTCAAGCCGAGAACCATCGAACAAGACGCCGCATCTTCATCCCTACAAGCAACTTAACTCAATTGACGGATCCATCAGCCATTGGCCACCACCCGCTAACGTTAGGTCTTTGTCTTCCTCAGGTAGGACGTTCCCATTGTCCATGGCTGACGCCCGCCGGCGCATCAGGGTCGCCGAGCCTACGGTTGAGATTGAATCTGAACGACGTCCACTACTGAGTCGTCTCAGCACAGGACGTGGTATCGAGAATGCAGATGCCGTCTACAGTTGCATGACGAATCCTCACAGCCACTTACCAGTCTACACGAATATTCACCGTATACGTCGTGATATCATCAGCGTCGTTGAGGATTATCTGAGTCTGGAGCAGCTGCAGGATCTAAGAATCAATGTTACTGTTGTGAGACCCCTGGTTGATAAATTCTATGGTCTAAATGATATCTCAATCAGTAAGGACTACACTCACTTACCCACATGTCTACTGCCCTTTACATGCCTGATGTTTACAATTCCATTCATTGTCTAGTCTACTGCCTGCTGGTCAATCGTGCCCAGTTTCTCGATGAGCAGTCTCATCTCAATAGCCGCCACAATGTCAACTTCACTCGTGCCACCCTGTGCGAGCTCATCGCCACTCGTATCCTCCGGCGTTTTGGTGAAGCTGGCGAGGGTCCTGACGGCCTATTACTGCTAGCCCACATATTGGTCGCTGGTTTCGAGCCCTTTCAGAATGCTCCAGACGAGATCCGTGCTGAGGCCGAGCGCAGTACTTCCTGGGTGCATTACAAGACGTTGCCTTCACTTGAGATTGCCATCGTCACGGAGAGCAAGCTGTTCTTGAGCTCTACGACATGCCAGAAAGTAGTGAACGCTATCTACGAAGGTCGTATTGTCTACACGCCATCTACTTTCTGGGATATCATCCCGGATCACTACAAGCTTAAACCCATCTCCATCTATGATCCTCGCGACTCGCCTCTCCTCAACCAGTACCGTCTCATCGTACCTCGCACCCGAAATATTCTCGAATCTATCCAGTTCGCCATCCTTCTTGCACTATACGTGGGAGTTATGGTTGAGAGGAGAAAGGATAGTTTTGCGTTCCTCGAGGGAGCCTTTGCTGTCTTTGCGTTCGGATGGGGGTTGGATCAGTTTGCAACCATCTTGGCCCATGGCTGGTAAGTTCTCATTGCACACCAGATAATCTCTTCTGTACTGATCATCGTGATAGGAATGTATATACCCAGAATCTGTGGTCGTTCCTCGATGTTGCTTTTGTCTTCATCTATTGGGTTTACATTCTTTTGCGACTCTATGGCCGGTACACGGATGATAATGAGCTTGCTGAGCAAGCCTACGATGTCCTCGCTCTCGCCGCTCCCGTTCTTGTTCCTCGTCTCGCTTTCAACCTCCTCAGAGACAACCTTGTGTTCCTCTCTCTGAGGTCCATGATGGCTGACTTCTTTTTTCTCACCGCTTTGTCGGCTTGGTGTTTCCTAGGGTTCTTGTTGTCTCTCCTCTGGCTTGGCGAAGGCACTCACCACTCAGTGTAAGTTTGATAGAGAAAGACATGTGATTGCTTTGACTGACGACGGCTAGAACTATTTCCAAATGGATGATCTACATATGGTTTGGCCTTGACGGCACAGGCATCCATCGTTCCGTAAGCTATTATCATCTATCATGTCATCGAATCCATGTATCTGACCTTTTGCAGACGGAGTTCCACTGGCTGTTTGGACCCGGTGTCATGGTGACGTTCGCCTTTCTGGGGAATACCCTCTTCCTGACCATCCTCGTGTCGATGCTGTCCAACACTTTTAGCAACATCTCGACGAATGCCACAGCTGAGATTCAGTTTCGTAGGGCTGTTCTTACCCTCGAAGGTGTAAAAGCCGACGCTGTATTCGCATACCAACCCCCTTTCAACATCCTTGCCGTGTTTCTCTTCATCCCACTCAAGTTTGTCGTCAGTCCACGATGGTTTCACAAAATCCACGTAACGGCCGTCAAGATTCTCAATCTGCCCCTTCTCCTGGTTATTGCCGTTGCCGAACGTCGTCTTCTCTGGCCTCTTGACACAACGGAGACTAAATTCAAGACCCCACCGCCGACCAAGAGTCAGTTCTGGAAGAAGTGGCGATTGACCGTCCATCGCGACCTCCGAGCCGTATTTGAAGTTCCACCTCCGGATACAGTCCACGATGACATCGCCGTCGATGACGATCTAACGCACCACCTGATCCGCAGACAGTTCACGCGGAATGCAACCAACGAAATTGAGCCCCGGAAGCCGTCGCGTAGGGATTCGATGTTTCCCGGTATTCCTGCAAAGAAGCTGAGAGGATCATTCTCGGAAGTTGACCCTGCGAGTACAGCCTTGCGGCTGGAGGCCATGGAGAAATCGATGCGGCGCATGGAGGCAATGCTGACCCAACTTCTGCCTTCTAATGAAGAAGCGATCGATGATGAATTGGAGGAGAGTGGTACATTGAGAGGTGAGGGAACGGCCGAGTCCTCATTTAGGGACCTGGCGGATCGGGTTTCGTAAAGTTTGCGCGGCGTTTGGATGTGATATGCATACAAGTGATTGGAAAAGGCACTGGTTCAATATCTTTCGCGTTAGCCCTATGATCAGTGCCCGATAATCCTTTTTTCGAATATCTGAAACTTTCCCAGACTTGACGTTCCTTACTCACACTGCTACAACACACTGTTGACATCTTGTCAAGCCTTTCGAAGAGAACCGCCTTTGATGTTATAAATCGACTGGCCGCCACCGTTACATTCTCAACTACAGCATCCTCTCCTCACCATGTGCATTCTTACGTATTTCGAACACAAAAACTGCAAGCACAAATGGGTCATTGTCACAGAACCCTGCGGCCCTTTTATAGGTCTCAACAACTGTCCTACGTTCTGCGACGGCACAGCCAAATCAATGCCCAGATACTACAAGACACGCAGTCGGCCGTGTCCCAGATGCGATCTTGGAGGAGTTTATGACAGGAACCTTACACGTATGGTGGAGGCTATGGGGATAGGAGTTACATGGGGACTTGGACCAGGAAGAGACGATTGGGGCTGTGAGATGAAGCTGCCAGGAGGAGCCTGTGTCGTTTTATGATGAGGCCAAGCGCTTGAGGGTCAACTATATATGAGCGGAACCTCCTGGGGGCAATATCTCGAAAACCCAGTTATCGAAAGTGGTAGTGCTGCTGACCATCGCTACATACACCTTTCAACTCACTCAGCTCCGAGAATACCGATAACATATATACACAGACAGCCCTGTTGATTGAAGCAAACGTCTACTTGCAAACAGAAAATAAAACAAATCCAGCACAAATTCTACAATTTTTTCGCCAACATGACCGTGGCTCAACTTTCATCAACATCACGTGCCAGCCCACAATCAGACATCCGCCCATGAAAGATTTCTGAAACCGCATTTTGAAGCCTTCACAGCTGAGCACTCATCATCAGTGTCACTTGCTCCTAAAACAATGTTGCCAACACCAGATACATCTCACGTCCCCTATGAGAGGGTCTACGAGCCTGCAGAAGATTCATACCTCCTCTTAGACACGCTCTCGTCTGAGTCGGAAACCGCATTCTTACATCAGGCATTCCCTGGATCTGCACCCCTTGTGGTGGAGGTCGGCACAGGGTCGGGTGTTGTTCTTGCATTTGTCCATGCGCATGCCCAGACGCTTTTTGGAACTCGTCATGTTTTGACTGCGGGTGTGGATGTAAACGCTTTTGCTTGTCGCGCAACAGTTGGGACGCTGGCTAGAGCGCAAGCCGATAATGTCGATACTCATGGCCTGTATCTTGGCTCTTGTATGGGTGATCTCACCTCGCCTCTTGTCGACAGCGCTGTTGATGTTCTCATATTTAATCCGCCTTACGTGCCTACTCCAGAGATGCCGGTTCGTCCTGGTCAATTCACGGCAGATGATCTGGCCGCCGAGACCAAAACTTCATTTGATGACGACTCATACCTACTTGCGCTCTCATATGCAGGCGGTATGGATGGTATGGAGACGACCGACAGGTTGATAGACGCTTTACCCAGGACACTGTCCCGCAGAGGCTGTGCATACATTCTTCTCTGTGCGCAGAACAAGCCCGACGATGTCAAACAAAGAATAGAGGCATTTGGACCTGAATGGCGTACACGTACTGTCAGGACCAGTGGGAAACAAGCTGGGTGGGAAAAGTTGCAGATTGTGCGAATATGGCGAGATTATACAACCTGAACAGCAGACAGGGTGAAGAAAATGAAAGAAGGACGTGGCTATGCGAGGAACATTGTATTGAGATATCATCGTTTCTTCTTCCATACCAAAACAAGTGATGCCTAACCCGCCCAAGAGAGAGAGAAAAAAGAGGATTCATACAGTTTTCTTTCTTCATGGCCAAACATCCCGTAACGCCAGGTTCCATTGGAATAATGATAGTATCGTTTGTGATACCCTTTCGTACAGCCTGTCGCCATATGACAAAAAAAAAATAATAGGCTGAGCAGTAAAAATGTCCCTTCTGTCCTTCACCATCAAATTCGTGTCTACTTCTAACCAACGACCCTCCGGGATACTCGTGTTTTCGTCGTCCAAGCTCATTAACCCACAGTTATCAGTCTTAACCACGTCCTCGACCTCGGCCACGGCCACGTCCCCTTCCGGGACCACCTCGGCCACCACGTCCGCCACGACCACCTCTGTCGGCTTCCTTTCGTGCCTTGTTCTTGGGCTTGGGCGCGTCGTCGATGAGCAGAGTGTCAAGGGGTAGAGAATCGGGGAGGATGAAGTATCGGATTGTGGATCCACGAATGTTCATGCTGTCGAGGGAGATGGGATCTTGGCCCTTGACCGTCATTTTGACTGTGCGCAGAGCCGTATTCATCTGGGGAGAGATGGATGAGATGGTGCCATGGACGATTGTACCTGGTAATAGTTAGCAAGCTGTTGCGAAATGCCCTTCAAAATGATTGGCCCAGAAAAGAAGCATTGGTGAGATGTACCATTTTTTAATTCAATCGTCACCGTCTCATTGGCGCATTTCATCAGGAATCTGGTCGCGCCTGGTTAGTGTTGTTGCTTTAAAGAGAAGCTCAGCACAACTCAAAGTGCGGTAAAGCATTGGAGGGTATTTACTTACCGAACGAGCTTCATGATGGCGGTATTCCGGTGTATAACGCTCTTTCGTGAAGTGTCTGTCTTGGTATGGGAGCTCAGTCAACCAGAGGCTATAAATCGCGGCACGTTCGTTTGGGTAGTCGTCCGGCGTGAGGCTGAAGCTACATGGGCACTTCTTCGAAATTGTCGGTCGGAAAAATGAAGGATCGGGAAGCTCTCGCAGTGGAGGTGCACGTGACATACACACACACACAGTGCTTGTGGCTGGAGATGCAGTCGTTCAGTCCAGCCTCGCCTTGGAGCTTCCAAAGATTTTCCAGAGGTGGCGGTGGCGGCGGGTGAGCTTCGGGACAGCTCCCCGTGTTACAGTGGTTGAGTGGTTTAGTACAGGGGTTCTCGACCACTGTGAGAACCCTGTGGACTCTGTAATTAACAGTAACAAACAGGACGCCGTGGGGCGTTCAAACGTAGAGCCATAAATTTGGCAGCCTTGTACCTTGAACATGTCATCATCACCGGAACCCATTTAACGCCTTCGCCTCTGGGTTTCCCCCTTTCTCTGCTCTGGATTTATCACCTGGACACTCTAGGGGGGAAACTCTTCTATTGATTATCCTTCCCCGTCATCTTTAAGGGTTAATTTATCTTTTCTTGTCGCTCTTTGAATTCACGCCGCGGCTCCCCCAAGAGTCATCTTGACTCACCTCGATTTACCCCACCATATTTCCAAAGCGAACGGGACAAGACGAGGCGAGGCGAGGCGAAGCGTTTGACTGAAACTTTCTTCGCACTCGACCTGCTGCCTACATCCAATAAACTTTCCTAGTTGTGCGAAATATCGTTTTGTTGTTAGTCCTTTGAAAATGATATCTGGCCGAGGCGGAGCTGGCGCTCGAGCAGGTCGAATTCGACCTCCTCGCCGCATCGTTCGTGTAAGTCTGGACGATGTCTTCTTCGAAATTGTAATTGTGATTTTCAAGTACTTACTGCGCATACAGCCGAATGCCGTTGGTGAAGGAGCCGATTTTGAGGCTTGCTGGAACATGCTCAAGGAAGCCCTCCGAGACATTCACAGTAAAAACTGTAGCCGACTTTCGTTCGAGGAACTCTACCGAGCAGCGTATAAGATTGTTCTTAAGAAGAAAGGCGAAGTGCTGTACGATCGCGTCAAGGAATTCGAAGAGCAGTGGTTTGCCGAGCATGTTATCCCTAAGATCGAAGTGCTTGTGACCAAAAGTCTTATTAATATCGGAGTCGAACGAACCTCTACGACATCGGTAAACGAAAGAAGACAGACGGGCGAGAAGTTCTTAAAAGGACTGCGAGATACGTGGGATGACCACAATATGTCGATGAACATGACAGCCGATATCCTCATGTACCTTGACCGAGGCTACACTCAACTCGAGGCCCAGCGGGTGCCGATATTTACCACTACTATAGGTCTCTTCCGCGATCACATCCTACGATCATGTCTGAACTCGAACTCCAAGAATATGGTAATCGATATTTTGATCTCGGTTATCCTCGATCAAATCGACATGGAGAGGGAAGGCGACGTTATAGATCGAAACCTGATACGTAGCTGCAGCCGAATGCTGAGCTCATTATACGAAACCGAGGAGGAGAACGAGAACGAAAAGCTCTATCTGACAGTCTTCGAACCTCGATTTCTTGAAAACAGCAGGTCCTACTACGCTGCCGAGTGCGACAGGTTGTTGCGCGAGTCCGATGCTGGAGCATGGCTAAGGCACACCCAGAACCGACTTATTCAGGAGGTAGACCGATGTGGCACGACGATCGAGCTCGAGACGTTACCCAAGGTCACTCGGACTATTGACCAAGAACTGATCTCCTCTCACCTATCGGACTTTCTAGCCCTGGAGGGAAGTGGGTTGAAGTGGATGATTGACAATGACAAGATTGAGGACCTCTCTATTCTCTACCAGCTGATCTCTCGAGTTGACGCGAAGAAGATGGCCCTCCAAAAGATCTTGCAAAGCCGGGTAATCGAGCTGGGCACGGGAATCGAACAGATGCTGAAGAACACCGATTTCTCCATCCCACAAGGCGAGGGCGAAGAGGGCGGCGATGGCGAAAAGACCAAGGCACTGAACCCAGCCGCGCAGCAGACAGCAGCAGCTATTCGATGGGTGGACGACGTGCTACGTCTGAAGGACAAGTTCGACAATCTCTGGATCCGATGTTTCCAGGAGGATCTTATCATCCAAAGCGCGTTAACCAAGAGCTTTTCCGATTTTATCAACATGTTCGCCCGCTGCTCCGAGTATGTGTCTCTCTTCATCGACGACAACCTCAAGCGAGGCATCAAGGGCAAGACTGAGGCTGAGGTGGATGCTGTGTTGGAAAAAGCCATCATCTTGATCCGATATCTTCAAGATAAAGACCTCTTCCAGACATACTACCAGCGACATTTGGCGAGACGACTTCTCCATGGTAAATCAGAGAGCCACGATGTGGAGAAACAGATCATCTCGCGTATGAAGCAAGAGATGGGCCAGCAGTTCACGAGCAAGTTCGAGGGCATGTTCCGTGACTTGGGCACATCCTCGGAGCTCACAGCAAATTACCGAGATCATGTCCGTAACGTGGGAGACGACGAGAAGGGCATTGATCTCAACATCAACGTGTTGACTACCAACTACTGGCCACCAGAGGTGATGGGCCGAACAGCTCAGATCGGTGACGGATCTCGAGTGACTTGCACTTATCCGCCAGAGCTTAAGAGGCTGCAGGCGAGCTTTGAACAGTTCTATCTGACGAGTCGTAACGGACGCAAGTTGACCTGGATCGGCACTACGGGAAGCGCAGACGTAAAGTGTACGTTCCCAGCCATCCCTGGCAAGTCAGGACCTCTGGCACGAGAACGCAGGTATGAGATCAATGTGCCTTCGTTCGGCATGGTCATCTTACTACTCTTCAACGACTTGGAGGAAGGACAATCGCTGTCTTTCGAGGAGATCCAGGCCAAGACAAACATCTCTACACCTGATCTGATGAGGACGTTAACTGCAATTGCCGTGGCGCCCAAGTCTCGGGTTCTGGCAAAGGACCCCCCAACCAAGGCAGTCAAGCCTGGTGATAAGTTTTCGTTCAACGCAAGCTTCCAGAGCAAGACCATCAGGATCAAGGCACCCATCATCAATGCTGTTTCCAAGGTCGAGGACACGACTGAGCGAAAGCAGACTGAGGACAAGAACAACCAGACCAGAGCTCACATTGTTGATGCTGCGGTCGTGAGAATCATGAAGTAAGTATTTCGAAATTCCGATCTAAGCCCAGCCCATGATGCTAATCTTTACAGATCTCGCAAGGAACTCAGTCATTCACAGCTTGTCAGTGAAGTGCTCACGCAACTTCAGGCTCGCTTCCGACCCGACGTCTCCCTGATCAAGAAACGCATCGAAGATTTGATCGCAAGAGAATACCTGGAACGACCCGACGAAGACGGCATGCCATCCCTGTACCGTTATGTAGCATAATCCTTTCATGGGCCCTACGCATTTTACGAGATGACGAACAGAAAGAAGGAATGAAAGAGGAGAAAATGAGAAAGAACAGAAAAAGAAAATGCGCATTTACTAGGCTTTGCGTGGCGTTGGGAGACAAAATGGTTTACATCGAATTTGTTGTTTACATATATGCATGGCCCAATGGAATCCTGTTTTTTGCCTGGTTTGATACTCAAGGCGTAGTCTTGGACAAGACTGGATGGGTGTGAATATACAGCGTATATATCTTGATAGATGGACGGCAGACGTTGGGATGGTGAAGTTGTAACAATGCTTAGCTTTAGAAGCATTCTTGTGACAAGCAAGCCCACATTGGTCTTTTCGCAGTGCTGGTATTGACAAAGGATATATATATATATATATATATATATTTATACACATACACATACACACATGCTGCGTATCATTGAGAGAACCATGAGAAAGGTGACATGAACGGATGTTTTTATAGAGTAATACTGCCGGCAGACCTGATAGATAATAACGTATGAGGATCACTCTAATATATCCATCTTTTCACTTCAAAGTTATTGGAATAAAAATAAGTCGCCAGTATTGCAGAAATCTTGAGTTCCTGATCCTCCTGTCCTCAGGGTGAACCATCATGTCGAGTGTATCACGTGATCGTCACACTCCATCATGAGTTCCTTAGCGGGCCCTGTGGACCACAGCATCACCAACTCGCTCAATCACTCTGACAGCCATACACATACACATTAACCCACGCCATCTACTTAGAACAGACGGGCAAACTGACTCCGTGTCTCACTACCGTTGTCGATATTTACCGGCTGTGACCCAAACACGTAATACCACACACTCTGACTCCTTGATCTTCTTTCACCTCCAGACTTGATTCAACCATCAGTCACGATGCTCTTCTTCAGGTAAAAACAAAACCCCCCTTTCAAACAAGCGTAGTTCACCCTTCTGGAGCATGGTAGCTAACCCCAGACTTGCAGCTTCTTCAAGACTCTGATTGATCACGAGGTCACCGTCGAGCTCAAGAACGATATCCAACTCAAGGGCATCCTCAAGAGTGTGGATCAGTACCTCAACATCAAGCTTGATGACATTCAAGTCGTTGAGGAGCTCAAGTATCCTCACCTGGTAAGAAAAACCTTGTTCTATACTCTTCCCTATCTTCTTCTATTGTGACGTCGAACTAACTTACTATTCTTACCATAGAGCTCCGTCAAGAACGTCTTCATTCGTGGTTCCGTAGTACGATACGTTCACCTCCCCTCATCGTCGGTAGATACCCAGCTTTTGGAGGATGCCACTCGGAGAGGTAAGAAGAGAATAACCCCCAAACAAACAGAGAACAAGAATGCTTTCATGGTTGCTGACTCATTCCTACAGAAGCAGCTGCTCAGCAGGCTAAAGCTAAATAGAAAGCTGGAGGATTCAAAGAATCTTGTATTGCATCCCAGTTCGTCCTTGTTTTTTAGTTAAGCTCTAGTTGTCTTTTTCTTTTCTTTCTTCTTCTTCTTTGGGATAGACGTCCGTTATGGTAAATCACGAAATGTTGCATGATACACATGGGAGTTATGGCAAAAGAATGATCCCCCATACAGGAGACTACTGGTATGATTCCTGACACATGATCCATGATTTGAAAAAAGCACTCTCTTATTTCCCTCAGACCATCCTGAAGGAATGACATTTCGTGAAACAATCATGAGCCACCAACATGCTGGCGTTATAACGATACTCTAACACCGTGATCATATTGTCCATGAATGTCGTTTACCAAAAAGCTCCCCCTCCCTTTCCCGACTTCCCATCCCATAATTCGTTCTCCGGTACCTCATCACCGTCTACACCCTCAATGAGTGGCCTCACTAAACCTCCTCTTCTTCTCTCTGCCATCCATCGATCAAGCCACCCTTTCATGCGCTTCCTCGACTGATCGCTCCCTACATTCACAGTTGGAACCACCTTTTCGATCCTCAGACTCATGATAAACATAGCCAGCTCGCGAAAGCTACTGTGTTCAGAATAGGGCACGCCAAAACACATGGCTTCCTTGGTGCTGCCTCGCTGCGGTACAAAATCTCTGTATCCAAAACGACTCCGCCAGCCTTTACTGTGGAGAATCTGTTCGGTCTGTATGCTTCCGGGAGATGTATTGGCGCCGATAGCTCTGCCGGTAGGCCGAAAGTTCCATCCGCTTGGCCGGAACCCTACGATACGACTGAAGTAAGGCTTGTAGCTGTTAAGATATTCTTGTAATGTCTCTGCGCGGATCTCCATGAGCATTTGCATGTGGACCTGAGCCTCCATAGGATCTGATGTTAGCAGAGCCGCCAATTCAGGATCATCAAGTTGTTTGCAAATCTTGATCTTGCCCGGTGATGCAAAGATCTTGGACTTGAGAGCCTTTGCAATGGCTATGCATATTCGTTCTTTACCAATCGAGTAGGTTCCGCAGATGACGAGGAGACGCTGTGGTGGTGTTTTCTTCGTATCAGGGTTCACCTTTGTGTCTGGGTCCGTCTTCGGAAAGAACTTGCTAACGCTCTGGCCCATGCTGCTAGCTGACCTTTCCCAGATGTCATCTTGACATGTAGGGTCGGGAGACATGCCCCCGCACAAGTCTGCACAGGCCTTGATGACATCGTCTTGGGGAGGAAATGAATAGCGAGGGTTGAGGTAGGTGGTATCCAGATAGCAGATATCAATCTTCTGCTGTTTGATCTTGCCCGAGATGGAGTCGACAATGTCTGGCTTGAGTAGTGGGTGATTGACGTGGGCAGGACATGCACGAAAGTCTCCGCAATGAAGTATGCGTTGCAGGCGTTCACTAGGACCGTTCTTCATTGTCTTCTCGAAGAGGAAGAGAGAACTGCCAGGGCAGTGATTCGCCGGGATCATGGTCACAGTAGCCCCTTCGGTTCCAGGGATATCATAGGACTTGTCGAATTCAAGCTCTACAACCCACTTGGCAGCAGTACGGAGTTGTTGTTTGACAAGACTACCGGTGACCTTGCTACAGTATATAGGGCCATGTCGCCAGCTCGCAGTCAGGCCAATGTAGTGGTCGCTATGGAAGTGGCTCAGAAAGTATGCCTTACACCCTTGGACTGCTCCGTACCGGAAGGCGTCTACACAGATGAAGAAGCCGGGCATGATCTTGTAGAACGGGCACGTTCTTTCGTAGGCTGGCTTGCCACGAGAAGCACTTTCAGCCGCAGCTGCAGTCGCCCACGCCGTGTCTTCAGCATTATTGGACATGAGCTTTGAGAATGCAGACTTTGCCGCTGTGTTGGGAGCCTTCATTTCAAAGGGATTAGCCTGGCCTGGTCGGGGAACAGCTGCTCGAGCAAATCGCTTGCTGACGTCCTTTGATGTGCTTCCGGAGATTTCGTTTCCTTCCGAAGTCATCGTATTGGTTTTCTTGTCATGTTCGTTCTCTTCATTCTCGAGTTGTTCTTCTTTGACGTCTTTCTGTGTTTCGTTCTGAGCATGAGAATCCAAGGGGTCTTGTTGGGGCAGTGGGATCGGGTGGCCGTCGAGACAAGAGTTTACATGTCGTGTCGCCTCGTCTGGTGAAACTCCTGCTAGGCTTCCATTACAAATTGGACAACTCTCAACAATTGAGCCGTCATCAAGGGGATCATCAGCAAGGTCTTCGCTTGAGAATCCATCGGCCTCGGCTTCCAGGCGGGCTTGCTCTCGCGCAAAGCGCATGAAACGCAACTCCTCGCCTTCCATATCGTGGGCATCAGATAATTCGTCGTGTTCGAGATTATTCATGTCGTCAAAATGCCGATAAGTCGAGTCTTCTTGCCTGAAAATTGGAGGCCTAGTATCCTGGTCCTTTATCTGATCCTTAGTATGATGGTCTGATCGAGCCTCGTTAGTTGGGGTAGGTTCCGCACATTGGACAGTCGTCTTCTTTGGTTTGCCTCCGTTTTCAGGTTCATCTTCGCTATCTGAGTCAACCACGAAAGGAGTCTTGACCTTGGGTTTGGGCTTTGACCGAGGCGCATCTTCGGCTTTATGTGGCGAGGGCGTTTGATCCGGTTTGATCTCTCTGATCTGGGTGGTCGTCTCTAGCTTGATAATCTCTCCATTGACCACTTCGTTGAGGGGCAGTGTCTCTGGCCCCGGACTAAGTCTCCTCCTCTTGTTCGGCGAGTTGGTCTCATTGTATCGTTCGGAGTCATCGGCATCGTAAATATCGTCATTGCCAACAACTTCAGGTGCAGCACCAACAAATAATGAAGTCTCCTGCTTCTCTGCTTTTTTGAAGAAACTAAGAATACTTTGATTTGCTTTGACGGGCTTCTTTGATACTTGTGCTGCGGCTGCGGGCTTCCTTGGAGTGTGGGATCGATTCGACTTGGCCGGCGCTCCCATGTTGACACCCGTGTCTCCGGATCGATTATGAGAGCATATGATACGCTATGAAGATCGGGGGTTGCAGAGATCAATATCAATTGTTGGAGATGATCGAGGACTGGACGAAAAAAAGATGTGCTAAAGTGAAGGCGAAACAGAGATCGTTGGTCAGGAAGTTTGGCATGGGTCGAGCAAGGGTCTAAATCGATAACGCGAAAGCGCGACGTATGGGGGGCAAAATGGGAGCTTCCGACATCGCGAAGTCACGTGCCCTAGACAATTCGGTCTCTAAGTTAGAAGAGTACTCCATATTCCGAATGGATATGTGCAATTGCATTAATTCAATGCTTCAAACGCTGTAAACTGGCATCTCGCCCTCATAGAACTTAGTGGCACTCAATAAGACAACTATTTAGATGAACACATGTTCCAGTGACGAGTAACTTGTCTACAAACTAAGGGCAGTCAGGCAGTGTTTGATATAGGTAACTACTAAGCATTATGCATCATACAGGTAGACATAGACGAAACACCAACACATGTGGCAGCGTTTCGAAATCAACATCATCTTCTCTTTGAACACCTCCATGCAACAATTCAAACAAACCCAAATCATCGACACGAGTATATGTGAACACGAATACCTTTCCATAGGTAACACACCATTCTTATCTCATTAGCCATGTTCCGAACCTCAGCTCAGCTCGAACACAAGTCTACAGTACCGGCTGGCACCCAGCCATCCAAAGGTACTGCCATGCTTCACGATCACGAATTCTTTATTCGCTGCGATCCTCACATGACCAAGTATGAGGCTTCACCTACACCTTCGGATCCACTACCCACAATTCCTACAGACCTCAACCTTGTCCCAGTCGCGGCTCCCAGGTTTTACACCGTTACAGATAGGATACACGCTCTACCAGCTGGACTCTGGGACTCCGATGTTGTCAGCAAGTATGAGTTTTTCGATCTGAAAGATGGTACTTTTGTCAGGGTACACAGTCCGATGGGGATCGTGATAGAGACAGTGTGGCAGATCAGAGAGGTCGCAGACGGCAGTGGTTGGGAGTTGGTTGAGAATGTCACCATCAACTGCTCCAGAGTGCTGGTTGGAACTGTCAAGAGTTCTTGTGAGTCAGGATGGAGAGCAGTCCATGGGAAGATGCTGGATAGGCTGAGAGGGGAGCCATGAGTCAATGCCAAATCAAATGCTGTTGATACCAACTCAGGCAGTGAGTGAGTACCTAGTAGGCAGCATTTAGCCTCACCTCAACAGCCCTACCTAGGCAACCATCATGACAGTTCAATGATCAAGATTCTCACGCTCTCATCCTTGAGACAAGCAGAGAGGGACGTTATAGAATCCCATCTATAAATGAAGAGCTTCCCCTCTCCGCGTTTCCTTCTTCTTTTCCTCAGCTCTCTTTGCCATCAAAGGCTTGGATTGAATTGTAGTATCTGTTCTTGCACAGGTTGATCCCTGGCATCGGGTTCACGAGCCCGTTTTCAAATTTTAAGCATATTTTTGGCATTTCAACAGGTGAGATCATGTTTCTACGCTTGCGTAGTTCTGACCTTTCCCATCGTGTCCTTGGTACTACACTGTCTCCAAGAGATGCGTAATGGAATCGATGAGTTCTTTCATTGTCTTGCCGGTCTTCACTGGTGATGCGAAGAAGGACGAGTTGCTCGCTCACATTTTGATTGATACCGACCCTTACCTACCTATGCAGGTTTGTGTGAGAGTTACAGTGGGCTTAATCACTAAATATAGGCCCTGCATGAGCATCCCTTGGAACTGCATCCAATGGGCACCCCAATGGGCACCTACAGGAGTAGTACAGTTCACTTAACGTTAGGTCGCTAGGTAATTTTATGCCCGCCCCCTGAGCGATACACTGGTATGGACCCACAAGGCATGCTACAGTCTCAAGTCACACTCACAAGTCTCAAGCTCACAGCAGCTCACAGTAGCGCAGCTCACTGGCCTTCTCCAGGCTCTCCCTTCCTGGGCCAGTTTCAGACCGTTATGGACCGCCACAGGCTCACAGCTGCTGATTAGCCCACTCTCATTGGGTACAATGCTTAGGTAGGCATCCATCCCAGTACCTTTTCTTCCATTATTGTTGCACTGCACGAGGCTCGTGCTTGCCTTCGAACGAACAAACATCAGCTTTTGCCCCTTTCAAACGTTCAAGACACATCTCGTGTGCTTCAACAACCTCAAAGTTCCTCCCGTTTCTTCTTACTTCATCAACTGCTCCTCATCAGACGATACCCCTAATGATTTTCCCTTTCTCATAATGTGAGATAACTCGTCACCAGGTCTCTCTTGAACAACCAGCCAGGCCAGACTCGGACTAACTGAAGTGTTCTGAACCACGACGGGATCTTCAGATCAATACACACCCACTCCAGCTTGGCTTAAATATTGAGCTTAAAAGAAATATTCACATTTCACCCATAAAAAAAAACAACTTTGCCAAGATGGCGTCATTACAGGTCAGAGGGCCAGACTATTCGGTCACGAAACAAAAGGCGATAGAAGATGCCAAAAAAATGCAAAAGATCGTTGCTGAGCAGTGCGCCAAAGCGGGAAAGGATCCTCCCCAATATCGACTCTCAGAACTCATTGGAAAAGGCAGCTTTGGTCGTGTTTACAAGGCCACTTCCCTTACAACGAACCAACTTGTCGCGGTCAAGATCATTGACATTGAAGAGAGCGACACTGCTGACCCAAAACTTGCCGACACTTATAGCGACTTGCTCAAAGAAATCAACGCACTGCAACTGTTAAGTGAGACTGGTGCAAAGAATGTCAATCATGTTATTGATGCGCTACCTGTTGGCCAGTCCATGTGGATGATCACCGAGTATTGTGCAGGAGGAAGTGTCTCGACCTTAATGAAGCCAACTTCACCCGGTGGCCTCCAGGAGAAATGGATTATTCCCATCTTGCGTGAGGTTGCTGAAGCAGTCTTTTGGGTTCACGGGCAAGGTATCATTCATCGAGATATCAAGTGCGCCAACATCCTCGTCACTGAAGTTGGCAATGTTCAGCTGTGCGATTTTGGTGTTGCCGGTGTTATTGAGACCAAATTTGATAAGCGATCTACTGTGATCGGAACACCCCATTGGATGGCCCCTGAACTCTTTGACCCTACTGCTTCCTATGGTACTGAGGTTGATATATGGGCATTCGGTGCCATGGTCTATGAGATTGCCACAGGACTACCACCCAACGTGGTGGCTGGTATCCATTTCAGCAGGCTTGGGTCTCATCTAAAGCAGCATACGCCTCGCCTTGAGGGTGACCAATATTCTCCCGGACTCAAAGATCTTGTGGCATATTGTCTCGTGGATGACCCCAAGAAGCGTCCTACCATTGAGCAGATACAACGCCACGGTTACATTCACAACACTCAAGATGCATACCCTACCTCGAGCCTTGCTCATCTCGTCAAAGGCTACAAGCTTTGGGAGGCCCAGGGTGGCATTCGAAAATCTCTATTTTCCGCAGGAGGAGCTCAGGGCCCGTCCGACCTATCATCAACCGCCTTGTCAAACGACGAATGGAACTTCAGCACGACTTTGGCATTCGATCAGCAGGTCTTTAAGAATGGTGATGCTCAGGCTGTATACGATGTCTATGGCTCTAACGTCGACTTTGGGCAAGATGGCTTCGACGATGCTTCCCAAACTCAGAAGCCCAAATCCAGGAGACGACCCCCTCCACAGCTGCCTTCTGTCAAAGCACCCCTGGAGAAGCTCTTCGATCCCAACACCATCTCGAACTACGAGGACAACTCGCGAGCATATTACGGGAGACTGTTTCCCGCGCCGGTTTCAGACCTTCCTTTGCGGGAAGACTCGACTCAAGAATCCGGGGTGAGAGAGTCGCTCATCGATCTCGATGCCTCATTACATGGCAGCGACTTGTCTGAGT
Source organism: Fusarium dimerum (assembly GCA_013623525.1). Lineage (NCBI taxonomy): Eukaryota > Fungi > Ascomycota > Sordariomycetes > Hypocreales > Nectriaceae > Fusarium > Fusarium dimerum. Next base: position 56,160 of record JABGLY010000293.1, on the reverse strand, counting down.
TTGTAGACCTGAACACTATCCGAGCAGGAGATCCCAGGGCATCTACAGATTATGATTTTGGCTCCACCGCATATGCCAATCCTCCTCTCAGCGACCCCCTTGATGCCAACAACAATCGAAGGACACAGGATTGGAAATTTCCCTCCATGGCATCTCAACCGCCAGCCTCGGCAAACCCCGAGATGTTCAGGTTCCCAGCTACTGGTGCTCAACCTCCAGCGCCTATGAATCCCGACACCTTCAAGTTCCCTTTTAGCGACGATCAGGGCCCAAGCACTAGTCGTCTCATCCATCCCCCCACCGAGCCCCTACAGCCATCCGCTCAGTTCGACGACCTCGCCGCTCCTCCACCAATTGACAATCGAGCATCCATGGGAAGTCTCATCGACCTGGATATGAGTTTCCCCGACCCCATCACCGAGTATCCGCGACCTTCCACATCACATTCTGATGTCGGGTCTATAGCCGGATCAGAGGTTGGCGCTGCAAATCCCTTCGAGCTAGAGAAGCATGCCTCTCTGTATATACCATCGTCCTCCTCATCGACGATTCGTGAGCCATCCATATACGTTTCTGATGATTCTGAATATGCCAATGCGGTTGCGGACTTTCATATCAACAAAACTCAGCGTCACGACCCTCTTTCACCTCCATTGGCCTTCCAGCCGCAGCAACAGCCCTTGTTCTCACAACAGCCACCCATGCACCAGCAATCCAACAGCCAGACAACCAGCGAGGGCAGACCTTACTCCCTGAGCGATTTCGCTGACACGGATCCCGAGTTCCTAACCCCTCAACTTTCCACCGTGCCTGAGCTCACCTTTCACTCTCAGCACTCTGAGGATCAGTCCTCCCAACCTGAAGACCAGCATCACCCTATTCAACACCAACCCCTCCTCCCTCCTGCTCCGACTGGGCCTTCACCACAAGTTATGGAAGGGCAAGCATCATCAGAACATGTCAAAGAGGAGCTCCGCCGTATGGCTATGAGTCTTAGCGATCATCTGAGCCAGGCGAATATCTACCTTTCGAGCCTGCCGGTTCGAAGAGCAACCTCCACACGAGTTGAGGCGATCGGTGATGCAGTCTAGCCACGCTTGTCAGAGTTGATGAGACTTGGTTGGAATGTATATGACTTGGTTCATAAACAAGCGATTATTTCATTTATGTTGAAATTGACGGCGAAGAAATCATTGAGTGGTTGAGGCTCCACGGCTTAAGGCTAATGCGATGCTTTCTTTTTTTTTTCTTCTCTTTTTTTGTAATGGGACGTTGAGAATCTCAGCATCGGTAGAGCACTTGTTTGATTATTCGGGTTTCTTATCCTGCTCAATTCCGCCAGGACCTCTACTGGGTATTTTAATTGAATCCAATCATATCGCCCATCAAAAGTGCCTGATACTTCTCAACTGCCTCGCCTATCTTGATCAAGACACCTGCAGCCAGCATCTTGACGTCGTTCTCTTCACCGCCGTCATCTCCTCTCGTCCTCTCAAATACCATGGCCACCCATTCCCTCGTCTCCATCACTTCTTTGCCTTGGGTCTCGCAAATTCGACCCATGTCGCCTCCGTTCACTTCAAGAAGCGAGGCCATGGCAACCAACCACCCTTTCAGTGCACCAAGGTCGCCCAAGACATGTACTCTTGTACCGAGCAGAAGATCCCAAAGTTCAGCAGTCATCTGTGGAAGCGATAGAGTTGAGGGCCCAGCGGCGTGGATGACAATCCCAAGTGTCTGAAGATATAATGCCAGGAGGGTAGGGTTGAGAACCAGAGGCTTGGCAGAGCGGAGAGCGACCTGGAAATGTGCCGTTAAGGGTGCGAATATATATGTAGCAAGGAGAGAAGCTGTCGTGTTGGGTATTGCTCGAACTCTTGGCCTGACTTTGGACTTGGACTTGTAACGGGCAGTGAAACTTTGGAGCTTCAAGACATCAGGACCAGTGGTTTTGTCTGCGGCCTCCACGGCTAGCGGGGCAAGGAAGCTCGACGTGATAGAATTTGCAATGCTTTCAAGGGCACTAGATGGAAGCGCTTTGAGATTTGACGATTGAAGGACGTTGCCGGTTTTTGTAGGCTCCATGTAGAGTTTCTCCATCTTGTCCGGTAGCCTCTTGGAAGGAAAAGCAGCAGCAGACTGATACTCCGAAACCTCATAGCCAGCAATCTCACGCGCCGACAGACCGAGAGCGATGAGAATCGATGTCCTTTGGGTCAACGAATAGTCACCCTCGAAGAAGGTTCGAGCGAACCACGGGGCCATAGTCTTGGGTTGCGCTACCACCAATGCGATCATGCTCTGCAAACGCAATTCAATGAAGTCTTCAAGTTCAAATTTGTCCTGTAGGCCAACAAGCAAACCAGCTAACTCATCGGCATGAGAGCTAGCTTCTGTGCCATAGTTGGCCTTCCTGCGAAGGAGTATCGGAGCGGTCTGCAGGGCAAGTTTCTGCTTATCGTAGGATTCTGAGTCACGAAGAAAAGCGATGAGATCGCGGATATAGACAGGTGGTTTGGGCTTGTTGCGCTGGACGAGGGTGGCGTCATCGTCTGAGTCTTCGGGATCAGATCCTTTCGAATATGGTACGAGATCATCGTCTTCCTCATCTGATGAGTTGATTTCTTCGATGATGGCTTTAGGTTTTACCTCAGTAACAGCAGATTTTACCTTCGCCACAAACTTTTTGGTAGAGGCCTTGGAATTTTGCAGTTTAGATGAATGGGGAGTAGAGGACACCGATGGCATTGCACATGAGAGCAAAGGGTCGACAGGTCCAGGTGTATCGGATATTTGAGTTAGGCTTTTGAGCATGTTCGCCTCCTCGGAATTGGAGTCTTCTATGTGAAAGTCCAACTTCTTGTCTGTCTTGTCTATGAGAGCAGAGAGGGCTTCTCCGACAACCAGTCCAAGAAACCGAGCTCTTACCTGTGTTGAGCCGATTCGGTTTGATATCGTGCTCAGATAGGTACTTGATCTAAGGAGCATGGTCAATTTGATGGGCGACAGTCGGTGTACGTAACCCGCAGCAAGCAGTAGAACCTGGGAATGAACTAGAAGTTTTGTAAGCTTTCCGCCGCTGTCGTGGGTATAGTTGTAAGAACGTCGCACCGTCTTGTTGCAGCATCGCCGTATGCTTTATATAGAGTTCATCCCCGAATTGAGCAATGCTCTCTTCAAGAAGTGCAGTTATGGTAGCCCTATCCTGTGCTAGGACTGCCAGCACGGCACGACGAATGCCTACGCCGTCCCCAAGGCCAGCTCCAGAAGATGAGGTGCACCATGCCGTTAGGAGTTTTCTAATGGATTCATTTTCGGAGACTAAAGATTGGAGAAGTCCAGCTGCGGCAGACACAGCATTGTCAGGTGACTTGCTGTTGAGTTCGACATGGCCAAGGAATCTACTTGATAGTTGTGTTAGGAGCACGTTGAGGACCTTTCTGGAAGTCTTCGGTTGGCTCAGGGCTATTCGCGCAAATCTAGACGTATTTTGGGACGCGTCTCTTGATAACAACAGGCCTTCAATTGTGACTCTGATGAGTGTTTCTAAGGTAAATGGTCAGCGGCAGTCCAGAATATAGTGTTTTAAGCCTACCAGAGTAGTTCAGAGATAGAGACCTCTGGAAAAGGTCGGTGTAAGTATCCGGATCGTTTGCTGCTGAGTCAAGTTTCGCCCCGGTGGTGATATTACGTGCCAGCCATTTACTATACTCAACGCCATCCGTGATCCAAAGAGTAATATTTCGTGTACCATCACTACCCATGATAGTCAATGACTCGGCAGCCATTGATACGATCTGGCCGTTGGTAAGAAGTGAGCACAGCCTCTGTTTCTGTGATTTCTTCAGGCTCAAATCCGCAAATTCGCCTGTTGAGGAATGCCATATGTCATGGACCGTGCTATCGCCAGATAGGAGTGTGTCGAGCAGATCCAAAAAGATGCCTAGATTCAAGGCAACATCGGTGCGCTTTGCTCCAGTCTCACCCTGACGCGACTCGCCCAGCAGGCTCTTGATCTGAATGAGGGTGGCATTAAGACCGGTAACATTTCTTAGACAGCGGATGAGTAGTTCAGCGTCCTGGGGTCTTGAAGAGTCCGAGTCCAGCCCGTCATGAGATTCCCCCTCGAGAAGCAGGGCCCAGTAGTTGGGGACAATCTCAGTGATTAAGTGATGCACGATACTTGCATTCCTTGGGTTAGGAGCTCCTGGGCTAAATTCGAGCTGGTTACTGAGGAATTTGAGTGCCGTTATGAGGGTTTCATAGTCAGGCTGACTCTTGAGGGCGCCAAGGGCATCTTCGGGAGTCCTGATGGCAGCATAAGGTGTCGAGGTGGTGTTGGGCTGCTGAATGTTTTGTTTAACCTCTGTGAGGTGAGGTTCGTGATCCTGTCGAGACTTCAGATATGTCGTGCTAACAGGTGTGAATAGTTCGTCCATGATGATTCGTGATGAATATTAAGCCATGATTGTATCTTGTTCTATGAAGACGACGTGAGGATCCGTTGAAAAGACCAGGCGGTCAAATTTTGGGTTGTTTTTTTGGTGATGGAGTGGAAAGTTACAAACGGCTCAGAATAAACAAACACCTGTTGAGGATTGATTTGAGTCGAACTGGATTAATAACGTTAGGCAGTGAATACTGGTGGAAGGTTCTACAGTAGGTACTTACTGTACATTTTTTTAGGTAGAAAATATATGAGCAAGTGACGTTACTGCTTTAGCAGATGCCTACAGTAGGAAGGTACCTACCTTAGGCAGGCAGGCAGGGCATAAATGAAAAGCTACCAGGTGTACAGTACCTGACCCCACTCTCACCATGCAGTCACCGAGCTTACCGATTTCACCGAAACGCGGGATGACGATCTTCCTCCAGTAAGTAGTTATGTCCACCTCTACCACTACTGTAACCGCTACTCCCACTGCACTGCAGCTGCCTGTGCTTTACTGCCTTCCTCTCTCCTCGTTTAATGGTACACACACATCCAACATCAACTCTTACCCTTATAGCTTATCTCAGACACAATAAACATTCCGCTCACCACTCGCTTGGGCTTCTAATCTATACACAAAATGAGTGTCGAGACTCAATCCGCCACTCATCTCAGCTCCGAGGAAAGACGATGGTGAGTCGGTTCAATCGAGCATAGGCTGAGCCCATATATAAGCCAGCTGTCTACCATAACAATTGGGAATGCTGACCCTATCATGACAACGACAGGAAATACCTTGATCATATCCGCCGGAATGCTGGCCCTTTCACGGATCCTGACGCGACCGCACAGGAAAACCTCGATCAATTCGAAAAGTTCAAGATTCTGTGAGTCTTACATCCCTGATTATGATGGAAACTTCGTGCTAACTGTACTCAGAGTCATGTATGTGAAACACCACGACAAGCTCGCCTATTGCCAAGCTGGACACTCACTAATATGAGATGCAGTGGTGCTGGTGGTCTGGGATGTGAGATTCTGAAGAATCTCGCCATGTCGCGGTTCAAGAACATCCATGTCATAGACATGGGTATGTCTCGTTTCTATTTCTGCCTCCTCCATACCCTAACTAACCAGCGCGATATCAGACACGATCGACATCTCCAACCTCAACCGGCAGTTTCTCTTCCGCAAACATGACGTCGGCAAGTACAAGGCAGAAGTCGCTGCCGAGTTCGTCCAGAAACGAGTCAAGGGCGTTTCTATCACTGCACACAACAACCGGATCCAGGATTTTGACGAAGAATTTTACAAGCAGTTCCAGCTAGTGGTCTGCGGACTTGACAGTATTGAGGCTCGCCGTTGGATCAACGCCATGCTCGTGTCTATCGCAGAGGACGCAGAGGACGCCGATGCCATCAAACCTCTGATTGATGGTGGAACCGAAGGCTTCAAGGGTCAGGCTAGGGTCATCTTCCCGTCTATGACATCCTGTATTGAGTGTCAGCTTGACATGCACGCTCCTCGCGCTGCGGTTCCTCTCTGCACCATTGCGTCCATCCCTCGACAGCCAGAGCACTGTATCGAGTGGGCCCATGTCATCGCCTGGGAACAAGAGAAGCCTTTTCCTGCCTTGGACAAGGACGATCCCGAGCATGTCACCTGGTTGTACCAGAAGGCACTAACACGCGCCCAGGAATTTGGCATCTCGGGTGTCACATACTCACTCACACAGGGTACAATCAAGAATATCATCCCTGCTATAGCATCCACCAACGCCATCATTGCTGCCGCCTGCTGCAACGAGGCCTTCAAGATTGCGACCTCGTCGGCGCCCTGCTTGGGCTTGGAGAACAATTACACCATGTATTCCGGCAATGACAGCATCTATACATATACGTTCAAGCACGAGAAGAAGGATGACTGCCCCGTGTGCGGTCGTCAGGCCCGGCCACTCGACGTCGATCCCAAGTCTACGCTCCAGGAGCTTGTCGAGTCATTTGCCGCACGGCCCGAGGCTCAATTGAAGAAGCCCTCGATCCGCGCCGAGGGAAAGACTTTATATATGCAGCTTCCCCCTAGTCTGGAAGAGCAAACTCGCCCCAACTTGGGCAAAACGCTCACTGAGCTAGGATTGGAGTCTGGTCAACAGATTGTTGTCACTGATCCGGCATTTCCTCTCGAGTTCAACTTCTTCCTCAAGTTCAAGTCATCTTCTTGATAAAAAGTAAAAAAAGTCTTGGGTATAGAGACCTAGTTCGCGGCGTCAGTTTATGATTTTCGTTGGGCATTTTGGGCGTTTTCATAGAGTAAACAAAGAGATGAACCTGGAGAAGATGTTGCGCGAGAGCAAAGAGGCGGGCGAACGTGGCTGGTGGGTTAACACAGGGTACAAGAGATCTACAAGACACATAATTAACGTGATCATGACATTATTCCCTTTTTGTAGTTCCTTTTATCTACCCGTGAGAGACCGCGTACCAAGGCAAATACAGAGAATAAGATACAAATGCGGCTGAGAGTATATAACAAAAATGACACACTAACACCAGATGAACCCTTTGGTCGCGGTAATTTTATCCTCGAATTCGTGAGACTTTTCCCCCCTTATTGGTTTTTCTTTTCTTCTTTTGTCGTATCAACGTGCCATGTTGATAACCTGCTGCTCTAGCTTTTTGCACTTGAGCTTAAGGTGCTTAACCGACTCGAGGAAAAGCTCATCACTATCCCACTGACCTGTGCTCTCGATGGAGAAGATGAAGTGGTCCCTCCTTCGTCCAAGCTTGACCTTGCCCTGGAACTCCTCGTGTCGCAAGCACTCGCGGCTGACTGTATCTTTCATGGCGTCCAGCACGACGGCCTTGACCTCGCCCTTGTGACCCTCATAGCCGCTACCAACCTGGGCGGCCTCGGCAGCCGTGACCTTTTCAAGGCCTATGACGCCCTGGGGGAAACATTTGGCGAACTTTTCGGCGTCGGCGCCCAGAATGGGCTTGGTGATGGTGATGGTAGGGAGGAGGCGATATGAAGCTGTCGCGACAGGCGTGAACTTTGCATGGTCGGAGCCGATGCCCTTGTGCATGTGCATGGAGAGATTGATGGTCTGCTTGGGTCGCAGCTTGGCGATAAGGATATCCGGGTTCGTTGGGCGGATAGCATCCTCACCGCTGAAGTACTGCACCTGCTTGCCCGTGGGGACAAAGACAATATCGCGCGCGTAGACGTGGGCGTTGTGGTAAGCCTTTAGAGGATCGGTCTCGGCGGGATCGGCATCGGGGTTGACAGTGCATGTCACGTCGAGCTCGAGACGAACAGTGTTCCAGTCGAAACAGCCAGCATAAGGGTCCTCTCCGTCTTCTGGCTTCTTGTGCCACTTGAGGAAATTGTGCAAACCTTCGCGTCCGCCCTTGAAGGGAATGAGACCGAGGCGGTGGGCGAGAACCTCATCCTGGATAACAGAGGTGTTGTTCTCGATGTAGACGTTTTCAATGGCGAGAGTAGGGATCTCGGCGAGCAGAATACGTCGAAAGGCGTTGGAGAGGGAAGCGTCAATGCCGATAAGGGAAAATGAGGAGAGGAATTGGTCGTTCTGGTGAAATTTGACAGAGAAGGCTTCGCGGAAACGATCGATGGTGAAAGCGAGATCTTCACCGGGGAAATGGCCAGGATAATCGGTAGAAGTGATGTTTGTTACGGTCTCCTTGTTAATTCCAACAGTCTGCGACAAGAGGATTTGGTCAGCGACGGTTGTGAATGTCTTTTTTTTTTTTTTTTCAATCCTTGCTGGTGAAGATCATACCTGGCGGTTGACAATCTCTTCTGCGCTGGGACCTTTTGTCCACGCAGCGGGTTGTGAGGAGGGCATAGTTTGTGATTGCACAACAGGGAGAAGAATCGATTAATGAGAGTGTATGCGAACTTGAGATTTTGAGGTAGTATGGGAGGAGAAAAAAAATGGTTGAGATTGGAGTGGTTTTTGGAGTGAAGCGCAAGTGTATGGAGACGAGCTTGTCTGGAGAGAAACAATAATTTTTTTGATAACCCCTCCAAGGTGAAGAAGTTCGGTGAACGATAAGAGTTCGGTGAGTATTGGGGTGGTGAGGGAGATAAGATAGACGGGGGGTAGAAACTTACGGGGGCTAAGGAAAAGAAAAAAAAAAAAAGAGGAAGGTATAAAGCCTGAAGGAAGGAGAGAGACAGACCCACTAACTGGAATCCTCATGAGAAGAAGAAAGGAAGGAAGGCACGGCCCCACCCACCGCCGAAACCGCCGTGGAAAAGCCACAGTTTTGTCATCACCCACACACGGAACCGGGACTCCACTTTGTCCAGCGCAGGACCGGTGAGAGAATGAATATACTACCTAATGAAGGAAGAGGGAAAAAGATGGATCCTGTCGTTCAAGTTATGGCACGACAATTTTCGAAGAGAGCGTGATGCAAGGCAATACAAGCCCGGGAACGAACAAGCCGATCCGAGGTGAGACAGAACCAAAAATGAAATTGAGATTGAATTTGAAAATGAACGCTTGATTTTTGGGGTTGACAAGATCCCGAGTCGGAGACGGAAAACCGTTGGATGAAGAATTAGTAGTCAATACAGAGTGTAACCCAAGTTAATGAGACATACTGTTACGGTCCTTCTGTCTTCACCTGACGGCCTGGTCTGGCCTGACTTTTCTGCACCTGCTCAGCCTCTCCAGTCCTCTTTCTCTTCAGTCAGCCTTTTTTTCTTCTTCTTCATCCCCTTGTCCCTTCCACACCGGGCCGGGCATGTTCAACAGCAAATAAGGATGAATATGTCTACATATCCAATCAGTGGAATCAATCAACCATGACTGTCGAGAGAGCGATGACCGGAGGCAAAGAAACCAAGTCACCAGGTTTGTTTTCAAAAAGGCATTGCAAGGATATCATACTCCAATAGGTCATTTGTCTGTGTGCCCCCCCTCCCCCCTTGTCTTCCCTCTCGCCGAGATCTTTTACCTTCCCCTCTTGCTCCTCTATACTACATTCGACTACTGTACAAGTCTCATTCTCATACGACGTCAGACAACGAGACAAATCACATACATACAGCGTTGTACGTATTACTGTACAACCTCGGAAAGAGGGACATGACCATGTTCACAACCCACAGAACCATAGATCTCCCCCCTCTATCCCCTGTCTTGCATTGTCTTGCATTCAATCAAACAACACCCTGGTAACCCTTCTTCTTTTTCTCGCTCAATTGCCGGTCCATCATTAGCTGGAAGGCTCTGTAAGTCATCAGAACAGGTCCCGGTCCGGTTCTGTTCATGTGAAACCGGTTAAGCTGAAGAGACAACAAAAAGACGACTTACATGAACTGTCAAGACATGCATCCAGTACTTTACCGGGATAGATATAAATACAACATGTACGACGCCTACCTCGATTTGGTTTTTCCTTACAACATTACCACTCATCAATTTATCTGATCAATCACATCAGCCAACCAATACAGCAAATACTTTCACATACAATTCAGCTACCATACCACTCATAGGGTATATCACAATCTAACGTCCACATCTAACAACCAACCTTCAAGATGCTCAGCTTTGTCAAGTACTACACCACAATCCTCTAACCAGCTCACTTGAGAAAACTAATAAATATCCCATAGCTACACTCCTCGACACCACCCCGAGCACAAGTCCAAGGAGCACTGCCGAATCCCTTCAGTCGACTACGACACTCCTCGTGACACTGCCAACAAGACTCCTGTGAAGGATACACCCAAGCCCTCTGCTGGTTCCTCCGTGCCCAGGACTATGCCAACAGCTTGAGGACAACGAGACTTATCATACTTTGGAGAACAAGAAAGAAAAAGAAAAAAGTAACAAAGGAGCGACTATTTTGGTTACGATAATAAGACGAAAATAATAATACCCCTGGAGTTTATGGACAAAGGGATCATATAATAAGTCCAGGTTTATGAGTTAATATGAACAACAACCACATGTACTATCTATTATATCTAAGTCGTATGTTTAGGTTAATACATTGCGTAATTTGCATGTGTCCCACATCAACTCGATTCACAGTGAACATGACCTCTTAAAAGAAACCAACCAAATATGCAATTAACCTGCTTCCATCCTTTTGCAATTGATACACTATCTTAAGAGTTAAACTTACAATACTTGTCAATATTCATATTATTCACATCCTCGCTTTCTCCCCCCCATTCATCGTCTCCCAAGTTTCGTGTCCTCATTGCCTCCTTATGAGAATCCCTTGCTTCCTATGTCCATCTGCTCGCTCCCGGATTTAATCAATGTCCTCCATGTTCCATACGCTCACTCCCTTCTTCTCCACGCTGCCCTTGAGCTTTCCAAGAACAGCCTGTCGACGTGCTCTCTTGTCCATCAAGTCTCCCTTCTCCTCTCGACTAAACCCGCTCAGCTTCTTTCGAGGAGGGGTAGCTTGCACCGAGTTCTTGAGCGACAGGCTTCCTGCAAAGCTGTGGCGCAGGTTACGCATCGGGGTCGATTCTGGTGAGAACATGACGCTCCTCCGACCCTGTGGCGTTACCATCGGGGATCCCTCTCTGCTGCCACTGCGCAGACGCATCCTGCGAAGCTGATTCTCCAGCACATCCACGTCGCCGCTTCGCTTTTCCACCATGCTAGTCATCTTACTAATAGTACGAATCACGGCTTCCACAGTGGGCACGTTGGCTTTACCTTTGCCCGATGCGATCGACGCCGACGCGAGTCGTGTCTTGAGCAGTGTCAGTGCCTCTTCTGCTTCTGCCAAGAGCTTCGAGAACCTGGCAAACTCCCGTCGGAGTTCGTTCTGCTGTGTAGCTTGCTCCGCGCTCAGTGGCAACGACCTCGTCAACTCCGCCTGATCCGGGTCCGTTCGCGCCACAAGCGTCTTCTTCAGATCCTCCTGCTTTGCCCGCAGGCGGTGCATCTCTCTTGCAAGTTCGTGGCACGCATCGAGCTTATCGTCCAAGTCACGGACTCGACCATCCTGGAGATCGGGGTACAACTCATCGTCCAACACATCAGCCAGCTCCTCTGTCTCGCAAAGAACCCAGTCATCTGGAATCTCCAGATCATCCTGCGACCGTCCTCCTTCTTGACGGTTTTCTGTGTGGCCTTTGATGAAGGCCTTGAGAGCTCGAGAATTCAGACCAAGCGTATCGATCATCGAGTTGATGTCCCGGTAAACGGCCTCGACTTGGCTAGGGATGCTCTCCTCTGCAGGAGCGACCACATTACTATGAGCGATGAACTCATCTAGCGTCAGGCTTCCTTGAACCTCAGAAGCTAGAATTTTCTGGATTTCATCATCCTCTTCGTCCACCAGTGGTTGTGTCTCAGCCGCTTCTTGACGTGCCTTTATCTTTCTATGATGCGCCACAAAAGGGTCTTCCGATGGCGCGTTCTCCCTGCTCGTGATAGACGCCCCCATCTGTGATTTTCTGTGACCAAGAATCTGCGAAGCCATACCAGGAGCGCTGACGGATCTCATGTTATCGGACCGTATAACTCTGTTGGGTATCGCACCACGAACAGGGCTGGGGGATCGAGGGCTCGTGGCAGAAGGACGGGGGAACAATGGCGCATTACGGCTGAGCTCGCCAAAGAGTTGGCGGCCTCCATCCTGACCAGCTCTCGCGGTGCTAGGGGTGGTACCCCCAAGGCCTCCAAATGAGCTTTGGGGTGTAAACCCAGGAGTAGGTCCGAGGCCGCTTGTGCTAGGACTGAGATCCTTTGCGACATCAATACCACTGCCTTCAGATTCTTTGTCGTCGCCATTCTCCTCTTTCTCCTCTTCTTCTTCTTCCTCATCTTCATCACTATCATCCGAATCGGAAACGGGAACAGTAGGCATGGAAAAGAAGGTGCTTGTGCCAGCCTTGGGTTTCGCAAAATCAGGCGGAAGAGGGGCATCGTCCACCGTCTTGTCAAAGACCGACTTAACTGGTTTCACAGGGTCTGGAGGTAAGGGTGCATCTGTAGCATCTGTCTTGTCTTTGGGTTTCGAAACATGAACAAAGTCGGGCGGAAGAGGCGCGTCGTTGCTCCTGGAGTCTTGTTGGTTAGGCTTTTGCGTGGCATCGGTTTTGGCCGCCGAGGTCGGTGCTCCAAAGAGTTGCGACTGGGCATTGGAAGTGGCCGATGATGAGGATGATTCGCCAATGGGGAATGCCAACCTGCTGGTTGTATCCGGAGGCAGAGGGGCGTCGTCCTCCTCCACCTTGATCTTGGGAGTATCTTTTTCTGTGCTTGATTTTGCAGATTCCTGCTTTTGACCAAAGAGACCAGTGAACCCGCTAGGTTTGGTCGTTTCCTTTTGGCTACCAAACAAACCTGAAGTGGGTTTGGGTGTGCTCTGCTGAGAACCGAATATGCCCGTCGAGGGCTTGGGGGTATCTGATGTAGATCCAAAAATTCCGCTGGGCTTGGGTGTGCTAGTTGCCGAGCCGAACAGTCCCCCGGTTGGTTTGGTAGCATCGGACTTGGCACCAAAGATTCCACTGCCTGAGGTGCCAAACTTGGATGGCTGTCCAAAGGCAGAGGGTACGGGTGCAGGCGAAGTTGGGAAGCCAAACTTTGACGGAGCAGGTGTGGTTGTGGGCGTCGTCGATTCAGGGCTTGGTTGTGCTGGGAATAGTGAGGACTTTGGCTTTGGGGTCTCCTCAGTAAGCCCAGGGCCGTTCATGTCTTCATCCTTTGCACCAGGTGTCGTCACTTCAGGTTTGTTCGTAGCGTCTGTCAAAGCTGATCCAAAGTTGCTGCCGAACAGAGATGGCCCAGGCAGCGAAGCGGGTTTGGCATCGTCAGCCTGTGTAGATGGATCAGGCTTAAACGAACTCTGAAGCTTGAAAGTTCCAGAACCGAATGGATTGGCAGCTGGTGATGCATCCTGCTTGGCAGGGAAAGCAGTGTCCGTGTTGGAAGTTGATGCGAAGGGATTGCCGGCAGGCTTGTTCGCATTCCCAAAGACACTAGAGCCGCTATTGTTGTTGGAGATAGAAGCAAATCCGCTTGAGCTTGCGAATCCTGCAAACCCTCCCGACGCCGGAGCGCCAGACTGGCCTGCTGTTGCTCCAGCGCTAGCGAAGGGGCTTGCACCGCTGTTGCTCTTAGCCATGCTAGCGAAGCCTCCTTGTCCGAAGGCGGGAGTTGAGCCCGATGTACCCCCCGATGCCCATGGGGAAGCCTTCGCTCCCAGCTGCGAAGATTGTCCAAAACCAATTGAGCTTGGCTGGCCGAAAGCTGGGGCTGAGGGAGAAGGCGTAGAGAATCCGGCAGAGCCAAAAGTAGCGCCGCCAGTCTTGGGAGCGGCAGTGCTTGCCCAAGGCGAGGCCTTTTGCCCTAGTGACGACGATGACCCAAAAGCTGGTGCGGCGTTCGCTGAAGATCCAAAAGTAGAGCCACCGGCATTGCCAAATGAGGATGTAGAAGCAGCTGGTGCTGCGGGTGCTGCGGGCGCCGACAAAGCAGGCGCAGACGTCGAAGCTGAGGCAGAGCCCTCCACAGCCGCTAGACCAGGATAAGAGACACCCTGTTTGATGGACTCGTTGTACACTATCCACCATGCGCAGAGGACACCCTCGTGCGTCAACAGCCAGAACCCAGGGAGTGGCCCAGGCGATTCTTCAAGCTCAACATCGGAGGGAATTGGCTTGTAGACTTTGTCCTTGCTCGAAAGATCCAAAGCAACACCAACCGGGGTTGAATCATCCATAGAGTCCGTCATAGGAAGAGTTGGCCGTCTGGTATCGTCTAGGAACTCGGTGGTGGTGAATACACCGGTGATCGAGTCGGCAGGCTTATCGTTAGCCAAGGGGGCCTTTGAGCGACTCAAAACGCCGACTTCAGTTGCCGCTGTGGAAGACACAATGAGGAGATCCTGAAGAGCTGGTGGGAAGTCTCGAAGTCGCAAGATCGAATGATGAGGGGTCTTTTCCGAGCCAAAAGGTTCGACAGGATCGGTGATTTTCTGGTATCCAAATGATGATGGCGGCTGTCGCGTGATGATGTGGTATACAGAAGAAGGCGGGGACGCATTGTTCGTCGTGTAGATAGCGAGCCAGAGATGATTCTCTAACCAAGTAAGAGATGCGACTGTCTCTAGTATAAGTTACTGTCTACAGAAAGAATAACAGAGAAATGACTTACCATGACAGTCCCCTAGATTGGTGGGCTTGGCAATCTCGGCTTTGACCTCTCCCTCTGGGGTCATTTGGACAATTGTGCCATCGCCTAGGCCAGCACAGAGCTGTTTTCCCTTTGAGCTCCAGCTGATACAGCTAACTTGCGATCGCAATGGGTTGCTGATCTGTCGCTCCTTCAGGTTCGCCATATGCAAATTGCCATTGTTGGTGACGATGGCACATAACTCAGACTTTTCTGGGGTTGGGTTTGGGCTGAGGGCTCTTAGTGTTTCTCCATTTGTTGGTAATTCGAAAGCTGAGTTCGTCGACCCAGAGAGAAGACTCTGAACTTCGTAGACAGCTAAACCGCCACCTGATTCGGCTGACAGAATCAGGTAGTTTTCATCCGCAGTGAAAAAAAGCTGCGAGATGCGCATTGGCATCGGTATCTTAAGCTGCGGCTCAAAAGCTCTGATGTCGGAGTCGCCATCTTTGGGAGATTCAAAAGCTTTTCGGACGGATTCGGTCGTAGCAAGGATGATTTGGTCGGGTCCAGCCGCGGCGACAAGACCCTTTCGCGATGCTATGCTAAGAAGCGATGCGGTAGAGTTTGGAAGCGATGACCATGCTGAAGTCAAGCGGACTTTGGCATCACCGGCGATGGAGAGGAATCCGAGAGCCTGGGTGTGCGCATGTTGTTAGCTTGTTCGTGGTGTCAGATTGCATCAACAACAACAACGTCCAGCAGGTGGACCATGACAGGCTAAGAGGCATCAAAACAAAAATAAAACTTACCTCTGTCTGGATTGTCTCCAGGTCAGGTCCTGCAGTCAGTCCTCCTGCTCCTGCCGCACCTCCAAGCATGGCGTTTCCTGAATTGCCAAAGCTGCTGAAAGCCATTACTGTAGCAATGTAACCGGCCTTGGAGAGAGGACCTGAAGTTCATAAATTTGCCCGTAGCATGGAGGCTGGGTTGGTGCTGGGGCCGACCAGGGTAAGCTCTGGTCTCCTGCGCGTGGTGACCGCAGGTCGTAGGGACGTGCTCTTGGACGCGATTTGGGTGATTTGATTGGCTGATTCAGCCGCCATCAGTTACAGTAACAAATGGAGACTGAGCGTTATCAAGATGAATTGTACAGGTTCAATCCTCTCAAAATTGTGAATCAGGACTAGGTTTTACAGAGAAACTTGTTTAGCTCTACCAATACTTATTAATCAGTATACTGCCTTCCCTTTTGAACTTTACCTTAATTCAACTGTAATTGTTCATTACCCTCCCTTTCGGAAAGCTTCACCAACGTCACGTGCATGCGCTCCAGCCACATTGTCCACTGTGGCCGAAGGCCCTGGCAGACAGGTACTAACTGTAGGGGAGAAGTCCCTACCTAGGTAAGTAACCAAGGTAGCTTAGTGGGAGCACACGCCCAATCAGTGCTGAGGGAGGAGAGCTCAACTCACTGTATCAAAGGCAGCTTCTAGCCTCGTCATCAGCTCTGCCTTGTAAACCTCAACAGCACCCTCGCCGCCAACCTCTACCGATCAAAGATACCCTCAGCCCGCCATTCTTCCTACCACGTCCTATACGAGACCTCCCAATTTCGCGTACATTGAATAGGATCGGTCATATCAACAAACACTAAGGGTGGCTAGCTACGATGCCAGGCTTCGACTTCTCCAACTACAACCGCAATGCGGCTCTCCACGCCCGGGGAGTGCCTTTGCCCAAGGCAACTAGCACTGGTACTACAATCGTAGGATGCATTTACGACGGCGGTGTTGTAGTGAGTTCAGCCCATCCGCATCTCTCCAGATGCTCGTCTACTGGGAAAGAGGATGCTACATGCCACTCCATCAGATGCTAACGCAAGCTCCATCCTAGATCGCCGCTGATACTCGAGCTACGTCGGGTCCTATCGTTGCCGACAAAAACTGCGAGAAACTTCATTACATCGCCCCTCAAATCTGGTGTGCTGGAGCCGGTACCGCCGCTGACACAGAGTTCACCACCGCCCTCATCTCCTCCCAGCTCGAGCTGCATGCGCTCTCTACCGGCCGCAAACCCCGCGTCGTCACCTGCATGACCATGCTCAAGCAGCATCTCTTCCGTTATCAGGGCCACATCGGTGCCTACCTCGTCGTCGCCGGTTGTGATCCCACGGGCACTCACCTCTTCACCGTCCACGCTCACGGTAGCACAGACAAGCTCCCTTATGTCACCATGGGCAGTGGTAGCTTGGCAGCCATGAGTGTCTTTGAGTCGCAATGGAAGCCATCGCTGAGCCAGGAGGATGCCGTCAAGCTCACAAGCGAGGCCATTTTGGCCGGTATCTGGAACGATCTCGGTTCAGGTTCAAACGTGGATGTCGCCATCATCACCAAGGACAAGACAACTCTCAAGCGCAACTTCATTACGCCCAACGAAAAGGTTCCTAAGCTGCAGAGCTATGTATTCCCCAAGGGCACTACGGCTGTGTTGAACGAAAAGGTTATCAAGAAGAGTGACCTTGGAAAGCATATTACCGTGGAGGAGGTGCCTCTGGACGATTCCAAGATGGATGTTGACACTTAGAGGAGCTAGATTCGTAACGACAGGGAAACGGATAGAGTATTAGCATGTAATAACACATTTGGGCAGTCCAGTATTTGAATCGTTGAATTCCTTTCCCAGTGCGACATCTGACGAGCCAAAAGTTACAACCTATGTCAAGAAAAAGACCATACAGATTGGGAATCTGTACTAGCGCAAACTTGTTCATCAGGAACGAATCGAGTTGTAAAGATTTACCAACAGAATTGAGGGTCTGATGGAAGACGGAATGAGTTTTGGAAAGCTGGTGAGCAGGCCTCCTTTCAAGTAATAACCATTGAATTGAAGTTGAGGATTATCTGTTTGTAGAAAACCCATCATCGCTATGTACCCAAGTGAAGAGCTCCCCCTCCTAATCAAGTACGTACGGGGAAAGCTGAGAAACGCCCAATGTTCAATCCTCCATTGCTGCTGACGAGCAAGAATACCTAGTACAAATAACATACCAAACCAAGAATCGAATGCCAGCCCAGAAGCAACTGCTTTGATCAAGTTCAAAGAGACTTGATCGTCTGCCCCATGCGCAAACCTGCCCAAAAAACTCCGGTGTGATAATTATCAAAAAGAGTTCATCATCATTATGGTCGCTGAATTGTATCGAGATGAGAGCTGGCTCCATATCTATTTCAAGCCGAACATGGTTCTCGTTCGCGATTTGCTTCGAGCCTTCTTTTTGTCCTTCTTAGGAGCGCTTTCGTCGTCTTCGTCGTACTTGGCCTTGTGAATCCTTTGGGATTTTCTTTAGCGGCGATGAAGTGTACTGTGATAAAATAGGAGACTTACCAGCTGTTACCAACCATGCTCATACCTTTAGCCTCGGCCATGCGGTAGAACTTGGCGCTCTTCTTGAGGTTCTTTTTGCAGCCAATACCTTGTGCATAGCAAAAGCCAGCTTCGGCAAGGGCATCTACATCTCCCCACGCTAGTTTCGTTAGAATTAACCTTCATCACTGGGATCATAAAGCAACTTACTGCCAGCAATTTCGAAGCAGCGCAAGGCCAGTGATTTATCCTGCTCAATACCCCATCCATTCATATGGCTGACGCCCAACTCATAAATGCTAAGGGCAAACTGGGCTTTGCGTGTTCTCCTCTCAATCACGTCGACATGCTTGCCCTCCTTGAGTTGATCTTCATCATCTGCAATCTCGACGCTGGCATATTCCGCAGCCTTCCTCAACCAGTCAACACCCTCTTTCTGATTTGCCCGCATACCCCAGCCGTGACGACAAGCGAGAGCATAGAGAAGCATAGCAGTGGGGTTGTTGAGCCTGGCAGCGTAGCGAAGGTGGTATGTCGACTCATTGAGCGAGCCATTCTCGTGACACTCAATACCTTTGGCCAGATGATCCTCGGCTGACATTTCAGCGGCCGTAGGGGCTACGGAGCGAGGGGTGGGAGGCGGTCGAATAGTGCTAGCTGAATCGCTTGTCGTGGTAGACACGGGCGTCCGACCTCGCCCTCTAGGGGTGTCTTCAGAGGCATGTCCGTCGTCAACTGACAGCTGGCCATGAATCGAGGATGACGGCAAGGGGGGTGGTGCTGAAGTTTCCGAGTTGACCTTCCTAAGCTCTGTTGATGGTCTAGATAAAGAATTACTGGAGGATTGGACGTCTTCGGCGCTTAATTTCGCAGAAGAGCTCGCGGGACGCGTCGGGGGCGAGGGAGGGGGGTTGGCCTGTACAAGCTCAACATTGCTAGGGGGTACCATTGGCTGCTCCCACTGAAAAGATGCTTGGGGAACTTGTTCTTCCGTAGATGATGATCGCTGGATGGTCTTGCCTCGAGGTAGTGAGAACTTTGAGTAAATATATGATGGTGCACCTCTATCCTCCATAGACTGGTCCAAGAACGCCTCGCTCTGCATACTAACTGGTGTATGTACTGTGTCGTCGGCCAAGATGAAGGAAGGCTGGCTATCGGAAGACGCTTGTCTTGATGGAGAATCCACACCAGGTGTTCCAGCCCTGCTCAGAGGCCTGGAAAAGTTGAAGGATGGCCGGGGTAACACAGAAGACTCTGAGCCGACAGACGGTGATCGTTTAGATGAGCCCACACCAGGCGAAGCCATAGCGAGACTGAAGGCAGCGCTTCCAGATGAGAGTTTGCGTGGAGGTAAGGAGTGAAATGAGCCAGCCATGTTGCCGGGACCATCCTCGTCCGTCGGCACCAAAGGCGAGGATGTATTACTAGATGATCTTCGTGGGTACAGAGCGCGAGGAGGTGCCAGTCCAACTTCGTCAAAGGACCCTTGCTTCTGTCGGAACTTCTCAGGAGAGCCATGTGCAGAACCGAATGGTCGAGGTGAGGGTAACGGGACGGAACCTTCTCTGCGAGTAGGCGAGCCTGGAGTCTGGTTTTCAGATTGGGCTTGGACTTCGCTCTGGAGGGGTGATGGAGAGCGCACTCTCCTAGCACCAAAGAAGTGATCAGGTGTATTGTTGAACTGGTTCAATTGTCGTCCTCGAGAAGGTGCTCGTGGGGGAATAGCAGGAACAGTCTCATCCGGGGTAGGGGGTACCCGGCTCATGCGCGGATGCATCGATTTAGGGCGCTCAGCTTCATCATTGAAAGCGTCCTCAACTTCTGTCCTCATGCCCAGACCCGAAGAAGGACGACCTGGCACATCACCAGCATCGGATGCCGAGTCATGGGACATGGAGCGAAAATAGTCCGAGCGCCCTTGGACTATCAAGGGACTTTCCACAGTGAGCGGTGGGAGACGGCTCAATCGATTCCCTTCCTTGGCATTCTCCTGTAACTGCCGAGCAAGCAGTCTACTCTGCAAAGCGAAGGCGTCCAAAGGAGAAAGTTCCGGGGGTGCCTCACCAGCAACATGGAGGCGAGGTGAGCGAAGGGGCTTCGAGATGGAGGACAAGTTGGAGTGTTGCGAATCGGATCGCAAGTCTAGCAAGGACGGACGTGTTGACATTATGAATAGTTCGCGGGCGCCGATCTAGTTGACGTGGTATCTTTCCATGCAGGCAGACTACTGTACAGAGGTCGGAGCAGATGCTGCCGATTTGGTCGTCCGCCAGGAGATATCGATATGATCGCAATGCTGAGTAAAGTTATGATTAAGTAGTAGTTGTCAAACGTTCGTCATTGATGAATGATTGGCCGATCGTCTTGGTCGGCTATTGATAGTCGAGTAGTCGTATAGTCGTGGGTATCGCTAGACTGAGACGAAGCGCAAAAGTTGGAGAAAAGACAGAAAGCTTGCTTGACAGAAATCGACGGGTAGCGACAATACGGGTAGGCGTTAGGGAAGGCGTGTGGATGAGCTCGAAGATGGCAAAGATAGGCCAAGGAAGGATCGGCGTCGAGCGAGTGACCGTTGCACAACCAGGTGGACTGAAATAGCAAGATTATGTACAGCGAAAAGATAACATGGGACCGAGGTGAAACGAAGGAAAGTCGAGCGAGTGTCTGACCCAGGCTGTTGGTAGGAATCGAATAAAATACGAAGGCAAGGACGTGTACAGGAAGGACAGAGCTGAGGCGGCGCAGCAAAACGAAGCGAAGGGTCTTGTGTTGGGAATAGTCTTGCTGGAGCGGGTGCTGTGCTGTGTAGAACGGTCGGGGGAAGTGGTTCGTGGGGTGACGGGGGGTTTATTGAGTTGATACTGGGGCCTAGTCTTCACTAGTCTTGAGATGTTGTCAAGGCCGAGATGGTCTGTGGATCAAGACAGGGCTCGAGTGTACTGTAGGGAGGAGACGGTAATAGAGTATTATGAAAAAAAAAAAAAAATGAAAGGATCCATGCACTGAAATGATTGACAGAAATTGCCCGGGTAATGAACGAGGAGGGTCGAGATGGGTCCTTTTGTTGTTGGTTGGATGCTTGCTTGCTTGCTTAAGTTTTTGGTTTGTCGGATGAAAGATGTTAAGATTTGATATGAAGGGAACGGAGTTGAGAGAGGAAGAGTAGGTAGTATGGAAACAACTAATGTACAGCCTATATTAGGTGCAACAGACGAGATGTGATAGAATCATGAAGGCACCTGCGGGTGAGATTGGGACTAAGGCAGGTACGTTTAACAAATTCCGTTGCTGTCTGGGTGTGATGTATTCAGTCGCATGCATAGATCTTGTAAGGAACGAACACAATCATGGATGGCAGGTGATGTGCCTTAGTACGCCCACGAGAAAACATTTATTAGGGTGTCCCTGCTGTCTAATATCCCCAACACCAACACCCATAATCCAGTCCCTTATAGCGGCCGCCCCTACAGGTGTCCCCCAAGATAGTGAGCGTACACAGGGGGCCTAATTTGCTATCGCTTGTATTAACACATTTTGGGGTCCCTGTCCGCAAGCTGTAGTGAAGCCGTCAAGGAAGATGAGAGAGGAGAGTGATGTGAAAGGGAGAAGATTGGGTGGGGATGAGGGGGGAAAGATGGATCATGGATGCATCCTGGAGTTTTGGAAGGGGTGCTTGGTACCTTGGTAGGGTGATGTTTAGTATTTAAGGGCGTAGGGGGGGGAGAAAGAGATGTCCTCCTGTCCTATCTGATTTGATCAAGAGAGTTGCACATTTTCTCTTGTTCTCATCCCTCTCTCCTATCAACGTTGTTGTGTGACCCGAGAGGGGGCAACATTTACCCCTGAGTTCATGTAAGATGGTGTGCCGTACTTGTAATTATTGAGGTATGTCTGCATTGATTGTAATTAACTTGCTGGGTGTCACTGCATTTTCCTCATATGTCTGTCATTATGCATCGTTTACCAACTGTTGTCATTGTTGGTTGGTCCTAATACTGTACTTTATATTTTAAGCCCGTAAGTTTAATGTAATTACTGTGATTGCCATCAAAAGTCAAAAGCCAGTTGCTTTGACTACAGAACTTGGCTTGACTTAACTTGACCTAAGGCGTGTGACACCCTTTTTGCTTTGGAGAGGGGATGTATGGCTGGTTCTGTGCTATTTTAAGGATCCCACATTTCTAGTTGTAGGCTAACCAAATGTTGTTTTCTCGATTCAACGTCTCATACTGTACGTACCTGGTTAATCGGTTTAATTTGATTCACGAATTACGTTGGTTTAAAATCCGCAATCTATACGAAATGTCGCTTAACAGAAACGAAGAGGAAGATAACAGCATCAAGTATGATCAACCATTGATTGTAGTTATACGAATATGACCCACCGTCAATTCATCAATCAACATGCGCTTGTGCTACTTGTACATGTATGTGCCAACGTTCCTGTACTGTCGTGTGCATGCACTGATGTAAAGGCTGAATATGAAGCAGCCTCTTCATGCAGGCTTAGCTTTAGCCTGTTCCAGATGTACGATCGCTCTACTTTTTTTTTTTTTTTTTCGTCGGGTTTAACAAACAAGCATATCCGTCTCTGATTTCCATTCCCAGTTACATTTTCTCACCCTGCAAATCTGCATGTGATAGAAGATGCACAATGCACACATTCACTCACTTACTCAATTGATTGATGGGCAGGTCCAATATCCCTTCACTAGATAGGTATCCATATCCACCGAACTTCGGCCATCCATGACAACAACAATAACAAGGGGGAAAAGGAGGCATCCATTCTCACCTAGGAGCCGATATGATTCAAGATCCCCATCTCCTTTAGAAATTGGCCAGTCAAATCATTATGACCAATTGTTAGTTTAATTTGTAGACGCGCAAGCTTTTTCCCATCAATGACTGTATTAGTTACTATTCATTCAGGAACTTATATTCCAGCAAATGATAGATAGGGACATCAAACTCTTTCAACCCGTGTATTGGACTTCAGGGTTCTGCACGGGATACTCTTACCCTGGCTCACAAAGATTTTCACAACGTCTTATGCTCCCTTCCAACAACTCCTTCAGACACGCTCCTAGACATTCAGAAACAGCGCTGAGACTGCATGTACTGTACATACTGTACTGGCTTACGAATCGACTCCACCAGCTTCCAAGCCCTGTCTTGGACAAAGGGTTGGCAAGGCGTGTAAGCATATGCAACCAATTCTGTCTGTCATGACCTCGAATCGCGATTTATTAGCTTTATTGTATGTATATGTACACATCGGAAAGACTTGATGAATGATATTTCGTATACAGCCAACTTGGCTCTCGCTCATCATTTACCATCTGTCATCTGACGCCAATGCTGTCACCGGTGTGTGTCTTACATAGGATGATATCGACAGCTATTTACAGTATTTATTCAATGAAAAGCAATCCTTAGTTTGCCTCCATCAAGCATCAATGGACCCTTTCCTCCATGCCCAGAACCACTTGTACACTGTCTGATCCATCTCAGCTTCGCCTCCTCATCGCCTCTTCAGCTCGGAGTTTCTTACTGTACTTCAAATTGCTTCTTTTTTTAAACTAGTCAATTCGTCATTGCATTTAATTAAGCCAACTTTTTTTTTCTCTTTCATCACGATGCCCACTTGCTGAATCAGTCCTCGATAAAATATGTGGATAGTGCACATGAGCCTTGGAACTCTGTTGGGTTGGTTCAACTGTACAAACACGAATTTATGTGAAACTTGACGGCTTACACTACGCTACACCTTTTAATGGCAAACTTCATCACAATGTTTCATCGTGATCGCTGGAGTCCAGAACAACATAGTACCAATACGCAAAATCCATTTGTACCTTCGCATGCTCCCTCTCTATTCTTCAAAGGTATCCATACCTATACAATGACTTAACTTGTCCCAACTTTGTCCAGAAAAAAAAACGCCATATCACCCATTTCTTATCCACATCTCTCAGTTATGACTATTCTGTAAACTGGGCCACCCACTTCATATGGCCTTGTCATGCCTTCACACTGCATGTAGCAGTACAATATATATTTATATATTTATATCGTCCTCACATGTCCTTGGATCGCATCTTCTTAAGGCGCGCAGCGCCCTCAAACAGACCACGATCCACGGCAGCAGCAACAGTAAGCGTTCCGCCGACGATGCCACAAAGACCTGCGAGGAAACCGCTGAAACTCTTGCCCTTCTCCTCTCGGTTGACAACCTTCATGGGTGAGATGTCCTAGTATCATGTTAGCAGCTTCACTTGGCATGACGCTCTCTATCACTTACATAAGAGAAAAAGACACCAGGAATGCCTCCAGCCGTGTGCTGACGCTCTGCATGGCCCTCCGCAGCATCGTTACCGCCCGAAAGGCTTCGCTTATGGCTGGTAACCGAATACTGGTGCGACTCGACGCTGCCGTCAGCCGATGTACCGTATGTTCCAAGGCCAGCGTTGTCGTCTTGCAAAAGGCCCGCGAATTTTAGACCCTTACTATCCCAACCGAGTGGAAGGTACGAGGTGGGGACGATCTTCACAAAGTACATAAAGTTGAAATTGGGGTCGTTGATTTCCTGGCGAGTGCCATCAAGAGGATTCTGGTGGTGGTTCGTAAACGTGTTCTTGGAGCCAATCTTGCGAGTAACTTCTTCTGGGAGCTGAGGTCCGAAACGCAGAGAATGGATGATGTGAGTGAAATCGTGGGATTTGCCCTTAGGAACATCCCAGTAGTTCTTCAAATCGTGAACATGCATATTGCCGCTGCTGAAGCTTCGACCAGGGGCAAAATGGAAGTTGCCGACAACCTTGTTAACGCGCAGATTTCCTTCGATGCGGCATCCCTCCTCGCGCTGGGCATCCAGCTTCTCGGCATAATGCTCACGCTCACACTGTTCGACACCTTCGCCACGGCCAAAAGCCCAAGAAGCCTGGCCATATGCCTCCCTCACTTCGTCGCAAGTCTGACAGCAACCGGGCTTTCGGGCATTGGCTGGGGGTTGAGCGCCGTAGCAACCACCACAGTAGGACGGGTCGAGATGGTCGGCGGATTCATCGTGAAGGGCCAGGGACTTGGAGTCAATAACACCGCCGCCCTGCGATTGGGGACGAAGTCGGACCTTGTTGACACCAGACATAACACCGTGCTGCTGCTCACCTGAAACGTCCATGACATCGAGAGTCAGGAGTTCACAAGGCATCTTGGGGAATGTGACATTCAAATGGATTTCCATACGTTCTCCTGAAGATCCGATGTTAGCAACACAATTACAATAGATCAACAGCTGCAGGCGCAAGGCGGGGAAGACATGATAGGCATTTGCAGAGGAACATACCTCGTCCCTTGTCCACAATCAATTCCGGGTGTATCACAATCCGTCGGTAGTCTGCCCATTCGCCCCAGGCAAGAAACAATACCACGATCAGCGACACGATAGTAACAATACCACCACTTGTCGTTCGAATTCTGGCCTCATCGACCGTCTTGGTAAAGGCATCGAGCCTTGTGAATCTTGATTTCGGGGGCATCTTGAAGATAGTATGACGTCGAGTGTTGTCGAGCCGTGGTTAACAGAGAGCCTCTTTGCGACAGGGAGGGCAGGTCGCTAGGTCTAGGTCTTAGGAAAGTAGTAAGGAGAGGAAGCTAACACAGCTAAAGCGTAGTAGCAAAAACAAAACAAAAATGAGATCAATTGCGGAGAGAATGAGACACCATTCGTTAGCTTGTTCCCGCCAGCTGTCACCTCGCAAGCGTAGGAAGAAGTTGGATGGCGAGGGAGAGAGAAGGAGAACCGATGCTAGGAGTATTATTCAGATCAAAGTGCTTAAAGGCCACAGTCGCACTTCCGCCCACTGCTCCTTCCGCATGGGTACTTTCTGTATTGTAGCTGCAGCGCTTTCCCTTCGCCGGGTGCGGCAACTTGCAGGGTCCTGCTCCAGGCACTGGGTCAGCTAGTCCGGAAAAAGCTTAGCGGTGTATCTGGACTCTTGACCGGAAAATCACCGGTTTTCTTTCTTATCTTTGTGGAGTTCTCGATAATCGATGGTGGCAGGAACAAGGGAAAGCTTCTACTCTGCTGCATCAATTTGGTAGCTCATGGATAAGGCTGGGAATTCCAACTTCTTCACAGTTAACATCGTCGCAGTTAGCACCGAATTTTCATTGAGGAACAATATTGTCCCTGACACGGTGATCTGACATTGCAATCATTCTTTTTTATATGACATAGTGTGATTCTTTACTCCAACCACGTCTTTATTCCTTGACTCACAAGCCTAATCGTTGCGATCTTTAGATATTTACCATGTCAACAAGGCCTCCATCCCGCGTCGTCTTCGTGGGAAATATCCCATATGGTTTGTTTCTCTACCAAAAACATGTTGAAGCTACATTCTATAGTGTCTAACAAAGTTACCAGGACTCACAGAAGAGCAAATCACCGATATTTTCAGCAGCGCCGGCAAGGTTGAGCGCTTCCGTCTCGTTTATGATTCAGAGACGGGACGACCCAAGGGTTTTGGCTTTGCCGACTATCCCGATACTGGTATGCTGGGTTATCTTCGAGATGCGCTCGTGTGCCTCCTATCTAACATGTCTAATAGATTCCGCTTCATCAGCTGTACGCAATTTGAACGACTACGAAATCATGGGCCGTAAGCTTCGCGTTGATTTCTCGAACGAACAGAAGAGTGGCGACGATGATAACAACGCGACGCCGTCCGGTTACACCCAGCACGCCTCTAATGGCGCAGCGCCCAACTACAACCCCCAGCCTAGCACTCTGCCTCCACTGCCTGCAGGAAAAGAGCTGCCACCAGGAGTTACCTGTACTGATGCAATCTCACGCACCCTCGAGACTCTCCCTCCGCCTCAACTTCTCGATATCCTTGTTCAAATGAAGACCCTCGCGACGTCCGAACCTCAACGCGCTACAGAGCTTCTTCAACAGGCGCCTCAGCTTGCCTATGCCGTCTTCCAAGCCCTGCTTCTTATGGGTCTTGTATCCCCCGAGGCCATTCAGTCAGTCGTTGAACCAGGAGCTCCCCCGCCCACGGCGTATCCACAAGCGCCCATGCCTACCTTTCCTGGAGCCAGCAACACTCCTCCAGTGGCAGGCATGCCATATCAAGCTCCCCCTCAGCCATATCAAGCTCCAGCCCCTGCGCCTGCGCCCGTGGCTCAGGACCCGGATGCGCTCATGAGAGCAGTTATGGAACTACCCCAGGCCCAGATTGATATGCTACCTGAGGCTGAGAGGCAGCAAATTCTGGCCCTTCGCGCCACTTTTGCTGGTCAAGCACGACGGTGAGCAATCCTCCACTGTAGCATGAAGGACTGTTTCAAACGGGGGTAAATTGAGTACCATGAAGCCATGGTTTCACGGTGAACAAATTATTCAGCATTTTGGGGGCGTTCTGGCGTACACCGGCTCATCGGCCATATATCACGGACAGGTCAGTCATGGAGCTGGGAAGATGTAAATATAACAAGGGCTAGCAGTGCGATCCTAATATATGGAAAATGGCTATCTAGTTATGCAATTCGATTCTGGACTCGAGGGAATATTTGGCTCGTATCATTTGCTAGTGATATGTGCGTCAGATGAACAAGATGTTTGACGGACGACTGGGCGCTATCTGAACACTAGGGACCAAACGCGAACCTGGAGATGAAGCGATGGGATTGGTTCCAATTAGTCCACATAATGATCGAAATGCTATGGACCCAAAGCTGTAGTAACACGATGACGCATACTGGTTGCGACTACAGGGTAATCACAAATGGTTTGCAAGGATTACAGCATCATGAACATCATCAACAACGAAGCATGCTAAAGGAATACTGAAGTGATGAGTTATACTGTAAAAATAGAGACTACCATTTCCTAAGATCATCTAAGAAATGAGCAGATATCCCGATTATGACGTACACGATAGAACAATTTCAATTTGGCTGCATGCTGCTTGTACTGAAGGATGCAAACTGTGTATTGTAACGTTGTGTTAGACTATAGAAAGAAACTGATAGAGGAACCACATATGACTAAACGAAGAATAAACCCCCCTATCCAAGTAGCCTACCAACTCCATACATTTTACCTGAATAATCCTTTTGTATCCGTTGCCTATTGTATTATAATGAAAGCTGCCCAGAATGCCGTTTCGGGGAACAGCAATAAGGGGCTGTGTGGTGACCTAAGGCACCTCTGTAATGATACTTCTTGATGATCATATCGTTATGTGTTTTGCCATGAATATCTCAGACAATATTGTACACCCTCTTGGCGATCAGATAGCATGCCAGTCCGAAGAATAGGAGACCGCCGGTAATCCAGAAGAACCAGGTGAGGTCACCCTCATACTCCTGACCAGGAACCCAGACGTTCATACCCCAAAGACCGGTGATGATGTTCATGGGGAGGACAATGGTACCGAGGACCGTGAGCTTTCCGAGGACGTCGGCAGTCTGTTCCTGGCGTTCGTTCATGCGAATGTTGATCTGAGCGAGGTAGTTGCCATGTGATCGAGCTAGTATTCTGGAGTCATGTCAGTATCAATGCACGGCCCAGTCTAGGTCGTGTGGCACTTACTTTTCATAGTGACCTAAATTGGAAGTCATGGTCACGATGTGGTCTTGAATATCACCGAGGTACAGACCAATCTCTGATCGTGGTGCAACCTCCCACCTCTCATTGCATCGTTTCGCAAATCCCTTTATAACGTCTGCCTTGTTGCCAAGAAGACGATACAGACTCATCACCTTCTTGCGGCAATCACCAACTCGTCGAAGCATACCACCGCCATTGTTGATATCTGAGCCATCATCCGATTTGTTGTCATTCTGCATACGATTCTCGGCCGAAGAGTGCAATCTGAGTATGGCATCATCAATTTCGTCAACCTCATCTTCAATGTTTTGTATCAGTGGCTGAAAAACATCGGTAATGTCATCGATAATGGCATACGAGATCCAGTCGGACGATAGGATCAAGTAATCTCGCAACTGTCGAATGCGACGACGGACATTTGCCGGATGAGGTGTCATAGAGAAATGGAAGCTGAGCACACCTTCTCGGAAGACGACCACGTACATGTCGATTGGCTCTAGGAAGTTGTCGCTGTTGTTGTCTTGGTCGAAGGTCCGGTAGTTGACAAAGTAGTAGTGACGGAATAGCTCGACCTTCTCGCGGGCCTCCTGCAGCATGATATCCTCCGCGGTAAGCGGATGAATGCCGAATGCCTTTGAGATTACCTTCATCTCGGGCTCCGTTGGACATAGTACGTCAAGCCACCAGACTGGGCGATCACCGTACCTGACGGTCTTCTCTTTGGATTCAGCAGTTGGGGTCTGACTGGCGTCCTGCCCCTGCTCTGCAGACTTGCGTCCAGATGGTGTTGCGCGACCAGATTCGCTTGTCGATCTCACATGCGTCAGCGGGTCCTTGGCTGGAGATGTGGTTCCCTCTCGAGCATCAGTGTGAGTATCTCGGAAAGTGGATAGTGACGGTTGACGAGTTGTCGCCTTCGAGTCCACGTGCTCGGTGCCTCCACTCGAGTTCCTATTCTTGGCTGGTACTGAGATAGGATCTAGCTCGTCATCTTCACTTTCATCGTCAGAGAGAATGATGGGGTCAGGTACGAAGAGCTCCCGAAATGTCCCGCCAGGCTGGACAAGCTCGGAGATGGTCTGGCTATGTATCGTGCTCTGAAACTCCTCGTTGAAGTATGTGAATCGATAAGGAGACTCCTCATCCGTTCGGAACCAACCTTTGCGAACCGGGCGCAGTCGACCATTGATCAGCTGTGGCTCTGTGATTCTCTTGACACGACGTTCTTCGCTACGGCCTTCCTTTTCCATGTGACTCCACTCTTCCAGAATTGCCAAGTCGGGCCACTGCCCACGGCGACGACGTGTGCGATATTGGCGATGGTCGTTCGCCCTTGACTGCATCTCATCATCTCCCATCTCGGACATTCCAGGCCCCGGGAAGCAAACGTCCTGCTCAGCCTCAACTGCTATTCTTCGACCAATTCCAGTTCTGTTATCCCCCATAGCGTCCCCGACGTCGGAGATTCCATCGATATCAGCCAGGGAATGATGATCAGAGTCATCGCGTCTATTCATGGCCTCCCTAATCATAACATCACCTAGGCTTAGGTCTATGTGATCGTTGCCACCAAAAGTAGGGGAGCCGGGCATGGAAGGAGGATGATTGACATCATAACGGTCCTTTCCACTCGAAGCCAATCTTGTCGTCGAAGATTTATCAGACAACCGTCGGCTTCGAGGTCGACTGGATCTGGTGTCACCCGTACCGTAAGCCGACAAGCCTGTCTGCGAGCCCTGCTGTCGTGAATCACCGAGAAGGGGCACAGACTCGTCGAATGGATTCGTCTCGGTAGGTTCGTCTTCGGCGACAGTTGGATAGATGGATCGTAGGCGGCCACCACTGGGGCCCCCGAAGGGTGAATTTGGAACCGGAGCTGTTGATGATCGTCTCATGCGCATCGGTTGATGATCCCTACGACGTATCAGTCATGATAGCGATAGGGAAGACTGCCAATTCTCATGCCAATACTTACCGGTGATCCAACAATGTTTCGCTATCAATGCTAGTGCCGCTCAAGTTGGCCGTCTTCATCTTGTAGAAACCCTCACCCGACGCCTGCCGCTCCTCATCGTGGCCATCATCGTCAAGTGCTGCGAAACTTTTTCTACGCGATCGTTTCTTCTTCCCACCGCGGTGGCCTTTTCTCTTTCTCTGCTTCGCGCTGGCGGAGACCGAGTTGGTGGACTGAGAAGCTGAGAAGTCGAGTTGTGGACGATTAGGCGGGGCGGGCGATTGAGAAGTATTGGGTTTAGGCAGAGGAGGGAATTGATTGTTCGACATGTTGGCCGAGTCCTCAGATTAGTATGGGATGTTCTCTGAGGCCAAGGACGAAGTGTTTTTGTCGTTAAAAGGGGAATGGAATTGTAGCCTAACCAGCAGAGTTGTGTGACGCCGGAAAGCGTGCCTATCACCATCTACGTTATTTAGCTGCGCTTCATACCCCAGTCCTAGTTACAGGGTGATGATGTCAGCTATCCAGAATCCTGCAGCAAACGGACAACGGGATTAGAGCCCCCCCCGTCTGGGAAGTACCTTAGTGAGGAATGGCCAATAGGGGCCTCTCCGGGTCCATCCTCCAGCGCTCCTATCTTGAGCTTGTTATTTTTTAGCGTCCAGTTACAGAGGATATGCTTTCAGCATTTTAGTGGTTGACTCACCCACAATTTTTCGGTCGCGTGATGCCTACCTCCCTCCCAAGTGTCTTCTCTGATCGACTGCTTTCATCAAGATGACCTGACTTATTACAATTGTATGAATGGAAGATAAAGTAAAAGAGTTATTAAAATCCAGCTGTCTCAATTTCTATATAGTTCTTTTGAATTCCTTAAACTCCAAAACCCCAAATGCGAGCAAGGATTGTTCAATACACCCTGATCCAAAGCCTGCAATGCAACAGTCCAACGTCAAGTTAGTTACTCCTTAGGTATGCAACAATACGATTCCACTCTTTAAACAACTTCGGTAGTTTGTGGCGACCCTCCAAAATCCCACAGCTTCACGATAAGACTGTCCTGTTCTACCTCTGAGCCTTCTTGAGGCATAAACACCTTCTTTGGGATGTGGAATTCGACAACGGGGGCCTTCCTGACCTCTTTAGAAGTCTCTGCTTCCAGAAGCTGTGGCCTGTTAGTACATGCGAATCTACAGATTATATGTATTGACTTACAGTGGCATAAGAATGGTCAAGAAAGTCCTCGATGTTATATGCTTGCTTAGTGAACTGTTCAGATATAATCTTGGTGATGGTGGCGACGTTGGGGTGATAATGTGACTGAAGTTGAACCAGCTCCCAGAGACAACTATCGATGGCCTGAGTCTCCATGGGATCAGCCTCATCAGGGCGGAAAGGATCCTCGGCGCCCTGTTCAGTAATGAGTTTCTGAACCTCGGGGTCTCGGATTTCTCGATGAATCATAAAAGTACAGCTGGGGTGGCGCTTGAGAAGGTTGTATATCCAAGGAGCAACAAAAACCACAGCGCTAGGGGGAGCATTCAGTGCCAGACGTGCCAGACGTTTTATGAAGCTGGCAACGAGAGCGGCAGGAAGATGGGTTGAGCCAAGGAAAGTATCGAGCAGACGGAAGAACCGTGACCGGTGCTTCGAGTGAAGAATATCGCGATCGAGGAGGGAATATAGCTTGGTGTAGAAAGATGGGTAGTCCAAGTTACGCTCCTGGATCAAGTAAAAGACACCAGAAAGTGCCAATAGAGACATGGAGCCACCGGCATTGTAGCAGCCAGTCAAGAAGTCGGACAACAACTCAGGCTTTGTGAACCAGGGTGCAATGACTGTTGAGATGATGTCGAGAATACGCTTTCGCTCCTCTTTTTCACTCACAAGCGACAGCAGAGCCAACCAAGCCTCCTGTCCTTGCTTTTTGTGCTGGTTCACGGAGCGAAGAGCATGGGTCTTCTTCTTTGGCTTGGGAACGTAAAAGTCCTCGAGTTGGTCAGAAGATTCAGGAACTCCATCCAAGGCAGACAAGAGGTTGAAGCACCTATTAAAGAACGAGGCTGGTATCTTATCCTCGGGCAGCTTCTCAACTGCGTATCTGTTTCAAGTCAGACAAGACTCATCCAGGAGTGTTGCAGCGGAGAACTGAACTTACTTGACAGCGTTGAAGGTGTAATAACGGATATCGTCAAACTGCTCCACGTATTCTTCAACAAATACCTTTGTGATTTCCTCATTCTCCGTCATGAACAAAGTCGAAACAATGTCCCGGAGAAAACCTCTCGGAAACGTGTATTCCTCCTTGTCGTAAAGATATTCGCCCTCAGCCTTGAGAGTTCTCATGCATAGAGTGAGAGCGGTCGGTGCCAGTTCCTCATCCTTGAGAATCTCCAACAGGGTCTCCTTGTACAGACCGAACTGTTCCTTCAACCAGCCCACAACAACAAGGTCCTTATCGGATAGAGTCTTTTTGGCGATTAGAGCACCCTGGGTGAGTAGGCGTACAAAGATTCGACAGAGAGCAACAGCTGCCAACATGCTTTCCGGTTCACCACTTGCGAACTCATTTGCAGTGGCTAGCATTACAGTGATGTCATTATAATTCTTCCTTGACTCCAGAATTCCTTGCTCAAGGAGAAGAATTTTGGCATTAGGATCCTCGGATTCATTGCTGCTGGTAGATGACCTTCGTCGCTTTGTTGGCTTTTCGTTTGTAGAGACTCTCTTGCGCTTGATGCGCTCTGTTGATGACTTTGGGGCCATTTCTGTATCTCCTATGCTTAGGACGGGGGGGAAAGTCAAAAGAATATATCCCTTTGAAGTAAACCCTTAGAACCTATGAGAATACTGAGTTATTGTTGTCTTATAAAGTCATGTAAAGAAAAAATATTGTTATCGAAAGTAAAGGACCCTATGAAATCTTATCTGAGCCATCAAATTTTAAACCAATCAGGGGCCAACAGCTTGCAAGGATTATATATCATATGTACAGCGGTAAAAGCCCGGCATTCAGACCACCGTAGAATGGCCCCTTCCCCCTCCGACTGCCTCCAGACTGAACAACTTACAGGTCACGTGCATTTGATTGTTGCCGAGCTAGCGCGATAAAACCTCAACCTCACTTCCAGCTCTCCGATCAACGTCAAGCCCCCAGATACCCCCATCACGAATCATCTCACAATGGCGTCACGCTTGGTCCGCAGCGCCGTCGGTACGTCCTCCAGCATCGAATTTGTCCATACCTAGCCGATTTGACCTCAATTGGCCCGACGCTCTGAAGTTTCGATTCGCTAACTCTCTGTCTCCGTTTCACGTACAGGCGCTCCCCTCCTCCGACCTTCCCTCGCTCGCCGAGCCGTCCCTGCCATCTCCGCCGCCGCTGCGCGATACCAGAGCAATGTACCTGCCGAGGATCCCAAGAAGAAGGCTCAGAGCATCCTCGATGCGCTCCCCGGTAACAGCATCATCAGCAAGACTGCTATCCTGAGCAGCGCCGCCGGTCTCTCCATCTACGGTCTCAGCAACGAGTACTATGTCATGAACGAGGAGACCATCATCGCCATCTGCCTTCTCTCCGTCTGGGGTGGTTTGATCAAGTACGGTGGTCCCGCCTACAAGGAGTGGGCCGAGTCTCAGAACAACAAGATCAAGAACATCCTGAACAGCGCCCGTGCCGACCACACCGAGGCTGTCCAGACCCGAATTTCCGATGTCAAGCAGATGGGTAGCGTCGTTGAGGTCACCAAGAACCTCTTCGAGGTCTCCAAGGTAATTCCGAGATGCCGCCGGAGCTGATTCGGACGTGTTGATTGCTGACCACGTTTGTGTTTACAGGAGACTGCCAAGCTTGAGGCTGAGGCTTTCGAGCTCGAGCAGAAGACCGCTCTGGCTGCTGAGGCCAAGGCTGTCCTCGACTCCTGGGTCCGATACGAGAGCCAGGTTAAGCAGCGACAGCAGAAGGAACTTGCTCAGTCTGTCATCGCCAAGGTCCAGAAGGAGCTCGAGAACCCCAAGGTCCTTCAGCAGATTCTCCAGCAGAGCGTTGCCGACATTGAGAGTAAGTCATGACGGTGATTTGATTATCGAGGCACAAATCATATCTAACCCTTTGCACAGAGATCGTTGCTTCCAAGGCTCAATAAATCCCAACAACAAGCCGCTAGAGTTTCGATTTACAGATTCCACGGTTTCCCTTTGTAAACACCCTCCTTGTGTCATAAAACAACACGTGTGCATTAGCCGAATCAATCAAGACTTTAGTTTCAACCTCAAGCTAGACAGCCTATAGCCGTGTGAGGTCGTCGTCGTTGTCTAGGAAGGATTCAATTGTATTTCGTTGAGCTCCTAAATCAAGTTTCAGCTTTTGTAGGCCGGGTAAGGTCGGGATCTCCGACATCGCCCGGTCCACATCTGCAAAATAAAACAAGAAAAAACAACAACAGTAATTAGATTCTCAATTGGTATGCTAAAGTGACTGGTTTGAGATTTTCATCCCCCGGGCGGGCTTGCTTCATTCAACTCGAAAATACATGAATCCTATGGCACTGATTGTTTTTCTCGGCACTGATAAGAAACTTCAGTCTACACTTGAAAATACAGCGGTAACATTCAACAAAGTAGATTATCACATATCAAGAAAAGTTAGGGTGTATCGTTACAAAAGGAATTATACAATAATCAACGTCGTGCCTCCCAAACGCCAACCACCGTCAAGTCCGATCCCAGTGTCGCGAGAAATCCGAGCATAAACCACCCATGAACAAAAACATTATTTCCAAACCAAGAACAGCTTCAGCCTAATAGATTGGCCGACCTTCATCCCACTTTCTCACCTCAGGTGTCTCCTTGGATTCTGGGGACTCGGACTTGATCTCGGGACCGTGCGACATCCTACCACTGCGTCGCCGTCTCACACTATCACCGGTAATAGCAAGAGGACCGATCCACTCCCACGCTCGACCAACCTCACCACTCCTACCCTCACGCTGGCTGGTTCGAACATTGCTGTTTTGTTCAACAACCGCTCGCACACGCTGCCAGATACGTTCCCTCTCAGAGAGCGAGTGAATAGACCGGAGCACATCGTCTCTCAGGTTGGGTAGAAAGAGCCAGGGATCGTCAATGTCTTCCTCACCCAGCTCCTTCTGGCTGGCTAATCGCGACAAGACGAGATCAACCAGCGCAGGAACCTTAGCGTTTGTCGCAACATGCCTGCGATACCGGGCACGCATGTAAAATACGACAAGAACAGCAGCCGTTAGAAGTCCAATTGTGAGTCGATATCTTGCCAGGCTGAGTCTGACGGAGCGCTTGAGCGCGCAGGTGAGCGGAAGGCGAGCGAGAGACGAGGACGATAGCCTTCGGTTTGGAAGATTGGGGGCACCGGCCGATCTGTAGGGTCAATAACGGATCTGGTTAGTTCATAGTCAGAAGGGTGATGTTTTGATGCCGTGAAGAAACTGATGGCAGGCAGAGAGTAGATAGCAGAAAGGGAGGACTTACGCTTCTGTTGCAACAACCTCGACTTCTTCCCTAGCAGTGACCTCTCCGATGGCCGCAGCCCAGAGGTCGTCAAATTCCTCCTTGTTCAATCTCTTTGAGCGCTTGCGGCTGACAGTCTCTTTGAGCTCTCGCTCGGGAATGGCAGGAGAATCGGGCTTCTTTCCGTCCTCGGTTACAAGCTCTCCACACTCAAACTGGGCTCGACGGGTTCTCAGCTCCTCAATGACCCTGTCAGCAACCGCCTGGACGCGGCGTGCCTTCTCACCGTCTGGCTCACAGCTAGGCGGGAAAGGGATTAAGCCGTTCAGAGACAAAGGATGCTCCTTGAGGACAAAGCCGTCGTGACATCGGGCGGAAAAGTCACCATAGCAGAAGGCATGGGGAGGGCAGTCCAGACACTGAGGCTGGACCCAGGGCACCAAGGCGTCAGGAACTGGAAAATTTGGGGGCACGAGACTCTGAGCATGTCCTCCAGTATTACAATAGCCAACAGCGATCTGTTCCTGTCTATACCATGCCAAATATGCACCTAGCAGGGCAGTAAAGAGCACAAGCAAAGGGCGGGTGAAGTTGGTCTTTCGTACGACATGGCGAGTCTGCTTGCGCGGCTCAACCAGTTGCGCCTCCCCCCTGCTCGCGGCCTCCTCGAGTTCAAGCTGCGCATCAGGTGTAAACTCTTCACCTGGCTCGAGCAGATCAGGTGTTATAGGGCGGTACTTGAGAGGCCGTGGGGTATCTTCATAGTCATCTTGGTAGCCATCGGTTCGGCGCCTGGAAGATGCTTTGGCACTCTTGACGACCTCGTTGCCAGTTGTTCGTCGCCGGTTGGTTGGCGTCTTAGTAGTAGCCGGTGAGCTCCCGCTCTGAAAGGGGTTGTCATAAGTGAATACGCTGTCCTCGTCATTCTGAAGATAACCAGGTTCATCCTCAGGTTCTGGCTTGATCTGGGGCGTAACGGTTCTCCGCTGGCGTCGCACTGATCGTGGCGCCTCGTATTCGACAGCGTCTTCCTCTTCAGCGTGGGACAGTGCCCTGCTCACTGAACGAGTACTTCTCTTGGTAGGGCTTCGATAAGGTGCTGGAGTTGAGACAACATCATCCTCATGCTTAATGCGTGTTGACGTTTTTCTAGGCGACCTTGATCGACGTGTTGACTGGGGTGGAGGAGGCAGATCATAATCATCCCATGTTCCCGTATCCTCAGGGCTTCCCGCATTCACGATACCCATGCTGGAACGCTTAGCTCGAGCTCGCTGGGCGCGAAGTTTGGGGGCTTGAGAAAGGACATGTTGCTCGACCAGCTCGACCAGCTGATTCTTTTTTGCCGTCGCGGGGTACTCGATGTTGTGGGTAACGAGAATGGATCGCAATCGTGGGATTGTCACCTTTGAGGGATCAAAGCCCTCTTGCAGATAATCTTCCATGTCCGCCATGATTGTGGTGTTTTGCAACGTATTCAACAGGATAGTGAAGACTCAGACAAGGATAGGAGATTATAAATAAATAAGAGGAATGAAAGAGCAAGATAAATGGGTCGTTTCCTCCAGGTGCCCCCGTTTATACCTTAGTAGGCAGCCAAAGATAAGCCCATGAAGCAGATGATGTGAGAGAGAGAGGGAGAAAAGACAGATCCCCACGCCCTTGTGTTGTAGTAGGTTGGGGATGGATTAAGATAAAATAGAAATGGACGTTTGAAAGAATCGGCAGGGGAGAAGATGCCACGCAGCAAACTGTGCGCAGAATGGCGGGGTTTAATGGTCTCTCCTTGACAAAGAAACTCTTTCTGATGCTAGAAGCATGGACGGATGGATGTTGATGAGAGACCCTTGACGCAATCAAAGCACTAGCGTAGCGTGGTTGTCTGTGGCAACTGGAACAAAAAGAAAGCAGAAATCACTTGACCTTGCATTATAAGTTGCACAGCCACACGGTGAATGCCTCTGTCCATGGCTCCAAGCCACACTATTAGCCACATATCCAATCCCCTCGATCGAACCACCACTTCCATGATGGGCAAGGGTCGTTGTTTAAAGCTATCTCGTTCTCGTTCCACCTCGCAGCTCAATCACATGGCCCATTTTATACTCTGCCACAACATCTACCGCTTTGACATGACCAATTGATGTCCAATTTTGTCAAAACAGTCAGTTGAGAATGTTGGCGAAACGGACCGTCCTTAGAAAATCCGGCTTCATCTGCCGAAGCTGCATTGGCCAGACACGACGAGCATACTCTGTATCTCAAGATAAAATCTACGATGTTGTCTGTGTCGGTGGTGGTCCAGCTGGTCTTAGTCTCCTGACAGCTCTGCGTAGGCTTCGCTCCATGGCTCGGCATAAAACATACTTACTGAACTAATCAATTGTAGGCTCTAATCCCATTACTGCCGGTCTCCGGGTTGCTCTCGTCGAAGCTCAAGATCTCTCCAAAGTAGCCTCTTTCAACCTCCCTCTCGATAAATTCTCCAATCGATGCAGTTCTCTGACCCCCGCGTCCGCCCAATACCTCGACAGGATAGGCGCCTGGAAGCACCTGAAGCGTGAGCGCGTGCAGGATTACCATGAGATGCAGGTATGGGATGGAGTTACCGGCGCACGCATCGAGTTCGACTGGCCACCTGGTTCTGGTTCCGGAGCGGATAAGACTATCGCCTACATGTGCGAGAACCTGAACCTCACATCTGGTCTTCTCAGCAGACTGAAGGAATTGGGAGGTGTGGAAGTCTTCGACAAGACAAAGGTCGAGAGTGTGGAACTTGGCCAGGAAACGGAAGAGTTGGACTTGAGCGAGTGGCCTATCGTCAACTTGTCGGGCGGCCAGTCACTAGCAGCTAGACTCCTTGTCGGAGCGGACGGAGCCAACAGTCCTGTCAGGGCCTTTGCCGGAATCAACAGCCGTGGGTGGGACTATGGACGACATGGCGTCGTGGCTACTCTTCAACTTGAGGGCGAGGGCTGGGGCGGTGACTTTGGCAAGATCGCCTACCAGAGATTTCTTCCAACTGGCCCTGTCGCCATGCTGCCTCTCCCCGGAAACATTGCTTCGCTGGTCTGGTCTACAACGCCAGAGAAGGCTGCCCTTCTCAAGAGCCTCCCACCAAAGGATTTCATCGCCATGGTCAATGCCGCTTTCCGCCTCAGCCCCGTCGACATCGGCTTCATGCATACCCTGCAGAATGGCCAGGACGAAGAGCTTGCCTGGCGTAACCAGCACACACCAATTGACCCTAAATCGATCCCCCAGACAGTCATCGGCGTTCAGGAGGGCACCGTTGCGTCATTCCCCCTCAAGTTCCGCCATGCAGATACCTATATTGGCGAGCGTGTGGCTCTCGTCGGTGATGCAGCGCATACCACTCATCCTCTTGCCGGTCAGGGTTTGAATCAGGGCCAGGGCGACGTTCAGAGCTTGGCCCAGACGATCGAGTACGCTGTGGCTCACGGACAGGACATTGGGACGCAATTATCTCTCGAGTCATACGCCTCGGAGAGGTACACTGCCAACCACATCATCATGGGAGTGTGCGATAAGCTACATAAGCTCTACTCCGTCGAGAGTGGGCCCCTGATCCCGATGCGATCTCTCGGACTCAAAGCAGTCAATGCTCTTGGACCTCTCAAGAACTTCTTCATGGAGCAGGCTTCCAGGAGTGGCTCAAAGTTGCTATAACAGAGTATTGACTTCGTGTATCTCTCTGTAAAACTTGGGCATGTATCAACATCCATGTAATGCACTCTGTAGTAATAGAATCCGGTCATATATATAATGGAGGGTAAAAAGTTCCCATCATTTTCTACTGCACGACTACTCTGCGACATGCATGCACACGCATATACGACTCTGCTTCACTGTCTCTAATTCAAGCCGCAACCATTCATGGGGAGTATTTACTGCTGTCTCCCTAAAGTGAGCTATGATTACAAACAAAAGAAACCCAATCAAACTTCACTGTTTTCCCCGTCTTTCCATCTACCTGTCAACCTCACCTGTTGATTTGAGTTAGCTTCTAGTCATACTGAAAAGAAGGAGGAAGAAGGGGGAGACTTACCGAACACCAAATCCATAGTACCAATAACCGCCACGGCGTCAGCCAGCAAGTGACCCTTGGAGACGTGATCGAAACCAGACAAGTGAGCAAAACCGGGGGCGCGGATGTGGCATCGATACGGTCGCTCGCTGCCGTCACTGACAACATAGACACCCATCTCGCCCTTGGGGGCCTCAATTGCAGAGTAGGTCTCACCAGGAGGGACGGCATAACCCTTGGTGTAGAGGAGGAAGTGGTGGATAAGAGCCTCCATGTTCTCCTTCATGGCGGCACGGGGAGGAGGAGAGACCTTGTAGTCTTCGACACGGACGGGACCAGCAGGCATCTTGTTGAGACACTGGTGGATGATGCGAAGAGACTGTCGGAACTCCTCCATTCGGCAGAGGTATCGGTCGTAGCAGTCACCGTTTGTACCGACGGGAACATCGAATTCGACCTGGTCGTAGGCATCGTAGGGCTGGCTCTTTCGGATGTCCCATGGCACACCGGAACCTCGGAGCATGACACCAGTGAAGGAAAGGTTAAGGGCCTCGGCAGCAGGGACAACAGCAACACCCCTCAATCGCTCAATCCAGATACGGTTGTCTGTCAACATCTCCTCGGTCTCATCGATACGGTCGCCGAACTGGGTAGCCCACTGGTAGATATCGTCGAGAAGACCAACGGGGATGTCCTGGTGAACACCACCGGGACGGACATAGGCGGCATGGAGACGAGCACCAGAGACACGCTCATAGAATTCCTACGATACTGTCAATTTCATTCCTAGCATAAAAATCTTATACACAACCTACCATGAGCTTCTCTCGCTCCTCGAAACCCCAAAGGAAAGGGGTCAGAGCACCAACATCCATGGCGTGGGAAAGGACAGACATCAGGTGGTTAAGGATACGGGTGATCTCGCCAAACATGGTTCGGATGAACTTGGCTCGGTCGGGGATCTCAACGTTGAGCAGCTTCTCAACAGCGAGAGAGAAGCATTGCTCGTTGGTCATCATGGAGACGTAGTCAAGTCGGTCAAAGTATGGAAGGGCCTGGAGGTAGGTCTTGTACTCGATCAACTTCTCGGTACCTCTGTGGAGCAGACCGACGTGAGGATCGGCTCGGACAATCTCCTCGCCATTGAGCTCGAGAATCAGACGCAACACACCGTGAGCGGCAGGATGCTGAGGACCAAAGTTGACAGTGTAGTGACGAACCTTGCGGTCCTCAACCGAGTTCTCGCCGCGCGACTTTTTGGTGGCACCGGGCTTGTCTCTGGAGAAACCGTAGACGTCCTTAGTAGTGTTGAAGTCCTCATCGACGGGGACTAGCCTCGTGGCCTGGTGCTCGACAGCAGCATACTTGCGGTAGCAGGTCGTAGAGAAGGGGCGGGAGGCGAAAGTAGCAGGCCGGAGACACAGACGCTTGGCGCCTGTGCTGGCGAGTCTGTGAAGGGTCGCCATTTGTGATGTGAGAGTGGAGAGTATTGTCGTCGGAAGGAACGGGGGAAAATCGATTGACGGCCGGACTCGAGACGAGATGGAAAGGAGTCGTAGAGTCTCCCAGGAGAGGGCCTCTGGCTCGAGGTTCAATGGCTTAATTGATGGAGGGGAATTCGCCCGTTTGGTTTGTGGTTGTGCCCGTCATCTCCCGCGGTCCGGCCATGTCGAGAAACTGGGAGCTTTGCTTTGGTGGTGGGTTCGGAACAACTGTTGTTACGGTGATCTGGCCAATCAAGGACAAACTATTACTCGTCCATTTTTTCCATATACCATTATCAACTTCACCACTCTATGCATAAGAATTCTGTCTAATTTTTACGGAATATCATAATCATTATACATTAATAGATCAATTGTTTCGATTAGTCCATTGCGGCAATCCTAGTTAGCCTTTCTTTCGCTCTCAATCTTTTTCTTGTATCCAGATCCGTCCCATTGTCACTAGAAGGGTACCTGCTACCTCGGGTTTTCAAAGCGTCATTCATTCATCAGTCTAGACCAATTGCCACCAACAGAAGTAAAATATAATTTCACATTTCCAATACATAGGAAACGTGAATAGTCTATTTTATAGCGCAAGTCTTTTTCCGAACAAGATTTTCGGAGAGATCTTTGCGGGGGAGGGAATCACTACCTCCCACTAGATCACCTGAATACCTTCATTCAACCACATAGGTCGTCTATCAATGATAGCATTGATTCCTTGACTTTTCACTTGAGATCCTCCCTCAATAAGCCAAATATAAGCTCATCCAGAACCTCCCCATTCTTTTCAACAGCACCCCGTTTTCTCCCCTCCTCTATAAAGCCGCACTTTCTTAATACACTTATACTTCCCTTATTCCTTGCATATGTAAGGCCCTCTAATCTATTCAGTCCAGGCCATGTCCCAAACAACCACTCTGCAAACCCTTTCACTACCTCGGTCGCGTATCCCTTTCCCCATGCCTGGCTGCCCAGCCAATAACCCAGTTCCCAGGTTCTGAAATAGACGTCGTTCTTGGGCATCACGCCTATACCTCCGATGAACAAGGGCGTGTCTGAAGGGTTGCCCTCGGTGTGGGGTTTGAGAAATATGCCGTTATGCTCGGGATACGATGTTCCAGTAGGCTTGCATGCCATGGCAAGAAATGATTCGGCGTCAGAGACGGTGTACGGTGATGGGAAACGTGCCCGCAGATTAGCGGCTACCGCAGGATCGTTGGCCGTCAAAGCCATCAAAGATGCATCGCCGAGAAGATAACGGCGTATGATCAAACGCTCCGTCTCCAACAGGACAGTCCCGGGCTCTTCACTCGGTGGTGAAGGGGATGATAGAACACCGGGTTCAGTCATGGTGGCCTGATATTGTAAACCTAGGTAGGTAAAGACTTTGCGATTACCTGCTGCTTCTTCTGCTTTGCAAATCTGATTTACTTTGTTTTGTCTGGGTTGTCGTGAAGATGCGTGTGTGCGTGTGTGCGTGTATATATATATATCATCAGAGAACTACTATGCATATACGAAATTCCGTGTTGTTATAGCATGAGTCACAATATTAGATAGTGCTAGTCACCCTTTGTGTCTAAATCAAAAGTTCCATCAGCACTCCGGAATCCTGCAGAATCGGATCCCACCCAAGCTGACACTATGCTGCCCGTTACATATCCGACTTACCCACACATCATCCTTCTCAAATGTCACATCAGTGGCTGGCAAAAGCACCACAGCTACACGGAGGGACATACACAGAATTGCCGTCGCATGGTATCAAATTACTCTCCTGCTTCTAGTCTAGAGTACAACTCCTCTACAACTCTCCTACTGGTAAAATAGAGTCTCTCTGCCCCTTCCCTGCACATCTTGCAGAGGCATTACAAATGCTATATCTCTGCCGATAAAAAACAGCACAAAAAAACCACACTCAGCAGAACGCCTCAGCCTTGACAATGGTAGTAGGTCAGTCACATAGACTGGGATATTAAAAAGAAATAGAAAACAAAGACAAAAATGCCTCCCAAAAGTCCTCGCAAGGACTCAAACGCCTTTATAAAACATGGGATGTGCTGGAAACAAGAAATGCTTTTATACGTCCCCTCGCCGTGCCATGCAACAATGAATGAGATTAGGAGCGGTCTGCCATATGACACCGACCATTGCTTTGCAAGGAAATCATATAACGACAGTTGATGTAAACATAGGAAAAGAGTAAGTGGGTTCCGGTAGTTGTGTGTAGAAGTTCTCGAGTAATTCTTGAGCATGCGTCTAGTTGTTTCGGGCAATGTTGACGCCGGGATTAACGAATGCACGAAGCGCAATGTCGCTAAAACGCCGAACAACATTGGTCGTGCCACCCGTAACTTGAGACTCGTCCATGATGAACTTGGATGCGACTGCCAGTCTGTTCTTGGGGTCGCTTTCATCAAGGTGTGACGGGAGAGCGTTGCCATAGCCTGCATCGAAGCGAGGCGCCAATTCTCTAACAACTGCGATCGAATAAAGCACGTCTCGGTTTTCACGGCCATCCAAAAGATAGCGCATCCTGGTCAACACTTCCTCCCTGGCCGCAGTGGCTGTCGACGACGCCGGGTTCTCTCGTGCTCGAACAAATTCACCAAGATTGTACCAAAAGTCGAACTGGCGAACGCGCTGCTGGTCGACATCGTGAACGGGTGGAGTGAGAGGATTGGAATTCAAGTAGTCTCCGCACAGCAAAGCATCAACAACTTCGACGCGCTTTTTTACTTCTCTGGGGTC
Organism: Fusarium dimerum; assembly: GCA_013623525.1. Lineage (NCBI taxonomy): Eukaryota > Fungi > Ascomycota > Sordariomycetes > Hypocreales > Nectriaceae > Fusarium > Fusarium dimerum. The sequence goes on along the minus strand of JABGLY010000293.1, from coordinate 11,888 downwards.
ACCGTCGTGAGGCAACGTGACGGCGTGGAGAGGATTGCCGATATCGGGTGCTTGATACGAGGAGCGAGCGAGTTCCCAGACAATTCGTGTCTCAAGGATGCCCGAATTGGCCATCTGTGCATGATCATTGGCCCTGACAGCTTCCAGAATTTTGAGGAACGAAGCCATCAAGCTGATCAAGCGGGGATCCCTCGAAAACGACATTTTTCCATTCTCGGTGAAATAGTACCAGGATGTTTCAAAAAATGAGCTGAGGCCTGGTGCATACATCTCGTGGTATACCTTCGTGACCTCATTGAGCGTCTGTTCGTCGTGAACAACCTGCGGGAGAGGAGGGGTCGTGCCCAACAGGTCAATGATCTCGTCAATTTTCATCTTCTTGGCTGCAAGAAAACACGCGTGAGCAGATATTCTCCCAGCAGAAGCAACCGACGAACAAACAAAAGGGGAAAATCAAGCATAGTAGGGGGCGCCACCTCTGAGATGAAAGCTGTTGCTGGCCAGAGGCTTCGTGTCTAGCTGTCTCGAGCCGTCCTGGTTCGTAGACGAGGGAAGAGTGTGTACCGAGGGATCTACCGAGATGGGGTGCTCGTAGCTCGATTCGTTCTTGGCAGGAGTCGAGGAGGCGGTGGAGAGGTTCGAGTCGTAGGTGATCGATGTTAGGGGAGGGTTGGTGATCGAGGTAGAAGTATGCGTGGTCGCGTACGAGCTTGGTAGCATCGACGGCTGGTTGCCGTATGAGTTGGTGGCTCGGGCGGTGAGGGCAGCCGTCGATATGGCAGATGAGGGGATCGACGGCGGTACAGAGCTGGGCACGGCAGGGGAGGTTCGTTGACTTGATGGAGCTGGCTGGATATTGGAGGCAGATTGGCCACCTGGTTGTTGTCGGAAGATGGGGTCGTATCCTAGACACTCGCGTTTCGACTTTTTGCAATTGTTGCAGGTGGGATGTGTTTCGTCGCACTGGTAAAGGAATATGTTAGAAGGAGAATTGGCGGGTGTTGGGCATCTCCACCCCATAAATAAACAAACGAGATGAGGGGCAGGAATTAGTAGTCAAGGGCGATTCGTTCGTTGAAGAAACCGCGATGCAGGCCGCAGTTGCAGCAAACGCCACGCATAGGTCCGCAAACTTCATCACCTAACCAAAAGAAAGAAAAAGAAAAACCGTTGAAAAAGAAGGTATTAGCTGGTAACAACGGGAGCAGACAGATCCAAGGTGGCTCGAGACGTTGCATGGTTCAGCTTGTAAAGACGAGAGACTTTCCTCTCCCTGTCTCCGTATGAGACCGTTACCCTGACTTCACATGGTATGCACAAGACGGAGAGAAGGGCAATCGACATGACTGACCCTTTTGCACGCCTTGCAAGTGACCCGTGACATAGGTTCTTTGCAGTTGGACCATAGCCACATCGCAGCTTATTGCGCTCAAGCTGACCATGCCCGCCAATTCACCCCAGCTAGATCTCAGCCCCCAAAGTTCCAGGTTGTTTGATAGTAAGAAGAAGTTCGAAATATCGAATAGTGCATAAAAATAAGATTGCTGCTCACCTTGATTCTACGTTTTCGACACGTCAAGCATCCAGTCTTAGTCCGACGCTTGATTTCCTGTCAACGGTAAAGAAAAAATACCAGCGTCAGTCACATGGCAACGAGGACTTCCCTTCTTATAGCCGCATTGGGACTCATGGCTACAACATTCACCAACATACCTTTTTTGGCCCGCGATGACCCAGCAATCGAGGATCGTGAGGCAAAGTGTAACGAGCCATGGGGTCTGGAGGCAAGGCGTATCCACTCCCAAGAGGCATTCCATGGTGTCCGTAGTATGCCATTCCTCCCGCTCCTGGCGCTAAAGGCATGTTCAGGGACATGTTCTGTGAACTTGGCAGAGATGGGCCTGGCTGAGGCTGTACTGAGTCCATTGTCCGCATACTCGGCAATGACATGACATTGCTTCCTACGGGTGTTGGACTTGGCCGATAGGCATCAGCTGGCTGGCTCGTCACAGTGGGATAAGCACCATATTGGGCGGGACTTGAGCCGACCGGTGTCCCATACTGTGTTGAGCCTTGGTAGTTCACCGGCAGGCCATGGGGAGCTCCCGGATGCTGACCAGACATTTCTGGCTTCGAGTCTGGTGCAGGTACAGCATCAGTGGCCTGGCTATCACCGTTCTGCTGAGGTGTCGTGACCACAGCAGTCACAGGGGCCTGTGTAGGCGTAGGCGCAGGAAGAGGAGCGGAAGAGGAGGCGACGGGGTCGGCAGAAGCGGGAGGTGCGGAGACGGCCGGCGCGATCGAGGTGGTCGGATTGTCCACAGAGGTCGACGGCGGGAGAGGCGGAGGAGGGAGAGGCCCAGGAGAAGCAGCGATTGCTGCAGACAAGGACGGCAGAGTTGTCTCGGCAGAGGCTGTTGCGGTGGCGGATGTGGAAGGGGTGGTTGATGAGGTGGTAGGAAGCGCGATGGCCGCAAGCAAAGGCGAGACTGCCACTGCAGAAGTTGAGGTTGAGACTGAAGCTGAGGGTGCTTCTACTATTGCTGTTGGAGCCGAGGCGGGAGGGATATTGGAAGAGTCGTGGTGACTCTGCCCATGGTCGTCTTGAGCCATCTTGTTTTTTAATTAGAAAATTTTATGGAGCCACGAGGAAAGAATCAGGAAGAACGGAGGGTGACCGGGGGGGAGACGCGACCCTGGACCACGGAGGAGAGCTCTGGTGGCGGACAGGGAAGACTGGACAGCTACCAGGGCGTGGCAGGGGGAGGAGTAGGTTTTGAGAGGAACAGCTCCGGAACCAGGGCCGAGGAGAAGCAGCGGGGCCGTTACAAGACGATCGAAGCTATCGCCGGCGCGACACGGTTCGGTGCAGCGCAATGCGACGGCGGGCACGGTGGCGATCGAGGTTCAGTCGGCCGCTATAGGGAGGGCGGCCGAGAATGAGAGGCCAGCAGAGGGAGGTCGAGGAGTAGGAGGAGGAAAGTCGAAGGCGCCAAGGGCGGGGAGCTTGATATGGACATGCAGATAGAGTTGGTCTGTAGCTGTTGTACTCAGACATCGAAGTCACTGCCCCTGTCTGGCTGCGCCGGGTAAGTGGTAGTGGTAAAAGTGGTGGATGTGGTATTGGATTGGTATTAGAATTGTATTGGGGTGTTGATGGCCGTGGCTCGTGGCCGAGGATTGTAAGTTTTTGGTGGGTACACACCCGGACTTTGTAGGCCGCTGTCCACCTGTCAACCTTGGAGCGCAGTGCTTTATTGAAATGGTACACGTTCTATTGGGCCATTGAGAATAGTTTCAACAACCAATGCGGCGGGATCAATCCTTTGATTGAAGAGTAACAGCGGATGGTTATCTTGAGATATTTTCTAACACCACAATTTGATTGAGGCTCAAAGGGGGGAGGGTCGAAAAATTTATTTGGAGCTGGCGCGACAACTTAAGATACTCGCAAGGAAAGACATGAAGGTGGGAGGTGGGAGACGGGAAGGATTCGGATTATTAATGGAGCGTCCCTACCCAAACTGTCGGATTTTTTCTCCCATTTCTGCAACTTGTGATGTCGGTGTTGTCTGAAAATCACACATCTACATGACTTTTCTGTACAAATAACCAAGGTAAGAACTGCATGCTGGGAGCATATTTTCGTGACCAGAAAGTGAGTCAGGCGATGCTGTCAAAATGAGCAAGAACGAAGGCAGGCAGGTTTGAGGTCAAGGGGGAGTACAAGTTTCGAGGCCCATAACCTACACCACCAAAAGTCAAAAATCTCTTATACTCTCTCTACTGGTTAAAGGTACTAAGTTAGGTAGTTGGTAATAAAGCAAGAATGAAAGTAGAGGCTGTCAATCAACGATTCCAAAAGGCAGGCACACTCAGGGCTGTAAGGGTTGACATAGTAGGAATATCAGGGGCGGGCAGGCGTCATATCATCCACAAGTTTGTAGACAGTGGAAGGAGGATGTTCAATCGCATGTACCATGTGTAGGTAGGATGGTACGTGTCTGCACCATGCGGTAGGCATTCCACAACCTAAACCTTGGCAATACAGACATTTAGCAGACAAACATCTCTTGACATGGCTCCTGTTTGCGATAATATTTGCATGCCTGCCTGCTCGTCTGCTCGCCTATGTACTCCTATCAACCGAAGATATGGAAACTTGGAAACTCTTCGATGTAACATCAGAATATCACACGGCACGGCCAAGTAAAGCATATCACAATACTACTCACTCTGTCCCTACGGCCCTTCTCATCCTTTGAAATCCTAGGTGACCGCCAATTCTGGCGAGCATCGTTTACCACCATCCCTTCCTTGACGGATGTCCCGCTGCTCTTCCCAGGAGACTATTACTGAGTAGCAGTATAGCATGGATACTTGCTCGAGCATGGTGCGGATGCAGGCAGGATCAGAAGCCACCGAACTCGGAATGTCAAGCAGTGCAGTGTCGGAGCATGGGCAAAACAAGTCGTGCAGCAGTTGTTTGATGTCGATATGACCAGGATCTCGAATGCTGACCCGAGGGCTAGCATACATGGACGCTTAACCATGTGACCAAATTTGCGTATTATTGACATACATTTAGGCAACTCAGCAGCTACCATGGTAATCTGTCCGACCTTAGCTTCAGAAACAACCCACCTCGGATCAGCAAACATCTTGCAGTTGGGCACCCTACGGGGAAGGGCTAACAACATCCTGCCACCCACATTACCTACCTAAGGCAGGCAGCAGGCTGCGCTGCGACGAGGTGTGGTGTGGTAGGTATTGTCAAGATGGTGTACACCTACATTTGTACCACATACTACTACTACACATGCTTACTAGAACAAGTACACACAAACCCATCTCGACGAGCCGAAGAGAGTTCCATCTTTGCCTCTTACCAATGAAAGCGCCTGACAGTTTACCAGCCTCAAAGATCAAGCCCCCCTCCCCCAATCGAGGATCCTTATACAAATACCCGGAGAATCAGAGACCTAGCTGGGTCCAGGCCTGATGCTACACCGTAATACCAAGTAATTACATTACCTGCTTGGTAGAGGTTGACAAGGTGATGGCCAGGGGAGTTCGATTGTGTGTCAAAACATGGTAGGGTGCTTGCAAGGGTGGAAAAGGGTCTTTGTTTATGGCAGGTACCACCCCTATCTCTGGTTTATCTCTCCTCGCTCTGATTTGTTTTTTTTTCCTTTCTCCGTCTTGGTAGGTGGTGAGCTGTTTGTTATTGACCGCGTCTGGATGGATGGATGACTGGAACACTTGGGAAAGTGTAGTCGGGCCGGGGGAGCACACGATGAAACCCCTTTGAAAAGTATCTGCCATGCCTGTGCGTCCTTGTTTCCCTTTCTCGCTGTGCTACTTACTTGTTTGACATACTGCTGATAACTATCTTGGTTTATTTATTTTAGTCTCCCCACAAGTTGCTCACGGATCCTTACGCAGCCGCATGCACATGGCACGGCATGGCAAGACACAAGGAAGGCAGACATTCAGTGGGATCCAGGTGGTTTCTAGAATAGCGCCGGAATCATAAAAAGAAAAAGGGAAAAAAGACTGGGGGCGCTAATGTAGGTACCGACCCAATTTGATGGGTGGCTATGCCTTAGTGCAGGTATCTAGGTAGGTATACTGTATAGGTGCCTAGCAGCTGGAAGGCGTCATAATAAAAAGAAGAAGAAACAGAGCAAGGGTTGACAGGTTAGTATCATTTCTTCAAAAGTACCGATTATCAAATTCTGTGTAACAGAAGAGGACCCCCCATAACTTTGACAGCTCAGGTGTGTCCATATAGGTAGGTACTAAGGTATGTTGTGACCGTCATTGCTTACTACTACTACATCGTAGGTGACGAACCCAAAAACTCTCTCCGCCTACCTGGTTAACCTTCACCGTCAGTCAAATTTCCTGGGTCCATCTCCCCTTGTTGCCCGTCATATCTAACCCCCCGTCAAGCTATTCTTCTCACATGGATAACCCCCTTCCCCCTTCCATCAGGTCTCTTTTCGCCCCTCCTTTCAGGCTAAGTCAATAGTACCTCAGATACAAAGTCCACAAGAAGCAATGGCCTAGCGTAGCAATAATAGCAACTCTTAATTCCCGAATTGTCGAGGGTTTTCCATAGTATACAGGTCGCCCGTCTTGTACAACCTACTCGGTAGTAGACAGATAGCCTCAGGGAAAAAAAACAAAGGTAGGGAAAACTAGCAGGGATAAACCCCCCAAAAGTTCTGGAGATTCATTCAAAAATCCTCTTGGAAGCGGTAAGGAGAGATTTAAGAGTGTGAGACAAAATGCAATGCTGCTGTGCATGTGCCAAACCTGCTCCGGCATATCCTCCTCGGCTTCTATACTACTACCATACTAAGGAAAAAAAAAATATGGAAGGACGACCTGAACTGTATTCTTCGCCGTTCTACAGAGTACTCGGTCGATCATTCTTGGGTCTTGGTCCACCTTTTTCTTCCCTCTTCCTTCTTTCCCCCCCTCCCCCTTCATCGGCAGAGACAGCGGGAAGTTGTAAGCGAGCGAGACGGTTCTAACAAGGTCCCCTTAGTTAGTAGTACTAGTACTAGCGGCTCACTAGCTGATCAACCTCATCTCCATATGCCTAGGTCGTTTTTCTTTGTTTTCTCCCCCTTTAGCTCAAGAGACGACAGAGAATAGTGGACATACAAGGCCAATGCCATGGTCGGACGGGAGATATCAACTCACTCACAAGATGGGAGACACTTGAACAGTGAACGGTGAAGAAAGTAGCATCATCGGACATGACTACTGTGAAGAGCATGCAAGATTAACAAGGCCGTCAAGACACATTATATATGCCCCAACCAATTTAATATATCCCGCGATTCAGTTTCAGGATACCATGAAACTTGGCCAAAATTCCTGTATATCTATCTATACTACATACAATACAACCTATCCTTCTCCTTACTTGCCCCCCCCTTCCCCCTATCACTTCCAAGGTCATCGACATGCATCGAGCAACGGCTTTATCTGTTGCCAGTTTACCCCTGACACTTTACCAGTAGCACCATCCGCCCCGAGCAACACCCACGGGCTCGCATGGCATCTCTCCTCGTCCATCTCGTACGTCCACGCCAGACATTTCTGCCCGCTCTTGCGACACCTCTCCTGGCACGCGTTTGCACTCTTGACGCTGCCCCACGTCTGTACGTGCTCGTCTGGTTTTCCCACGTGGTCCTTCGACAACTCTGTCGGTCGGTTGCTCAGCTCTGACATGGGAGATTTGCCGAAGAGACTCCACACGTCGCGCCACAACACCGGTTCGCTTACAGACGACAGTGTCTTTCCCACATGGAGCATCTCGCCTGGTTTGCGTAGACCGTGGAAAGATATGAGAGGAGAGCAGAACCGGTCGTTCCATATACGTGTGATGGAGGGAGGTTCGCCGTTGAAGTGATGGTTGTGACTCTCTGTGATGTATATGCCTAGCTTCTGCAACGTTGTCGCTACCAATCGATCTCCCCACGTCTCAGACATGGACATGGCATACGCTTCGTTAACGATACGCGGGTGGCTGAAAAGGCGTCTCATGGCCTCGCCCGATATCAATATGCCAGAACCCCCATGGGCAAATCGTCCCTTGTAGTCTCCAACAGCATTGCCAATGTACTGAGGTTTTCGATAATCCACATGATTCAGCAGGAGCTGTAGTGATGGTCGTATGAGGAATGTGTCATCGTCGAGGATGATGTACCACTTCTTTCCTGGTAGTTGAGTATAGATCATTTCCATACCCATGATGAACTGTTCAGAGTATTAGATTCCCATTCTTTTTTTTCTTGTCTTCCACCTTCCTGGGAGTATTTTGAACGACTTACCTTTAGTGCATCTAGTTCCCATCCATAAGTCTGGGCAGTGCTGAGCGCAGCCTCCTCGTCCCCAACTTCCAGCTTATCCTGTATGCTGATATATTTGGCCAGCCTTGGATATCCCTTCACTTCACCCTTCACTTTGGTGTCCATGACCCTCTTGATCGCATCATGAACAGGGACACCGATAATCTTCGCATCTGTTTCATTCACCGTAGTCCAGTCTCCTACGACGAGAAAATCTCTCCCCTCTTTCCCCAAATAGTCTCCCGTCTGAGCGAATGCAGCCAGCTGGTCGGGTACACGATGACGCGTCCCGTAACCAGTCTTGATGAGATATCCCACATCGGCGGTGAGATCAATTGCATACCGTGGTGGCGCTCGCAGCCAGGCATCACGGTCCGTGGTTGCACCTCTGAGATTGTTGAGAAAACGGGTGACGTTGAAGACAAGAGCAAGACGAATGGCTGAGTCGTGAGGGAGGATAGAATAGGCGATGACAAGAACGATAAAGATGAAGAGGGCGAGCGATCTAAGCCTACGTCGAAGGCGGCGACCAATATAGACACCCATTCTATGGGTGGGTGTTTATATGTGAAGTATCAAACAGAGTTATGAGTTGATATGTTGAGAATATGTTGAGAGGGTGCATGGATTCCGAGATGAGATGAAATGAGAGATACATCTAAATCGAGAAGGGTTAGAAATGGGCGACTAGCGTCAACGAGTGTCTAAGACATCTATTGAAAGAGTCAACAACATCTAGACTATATAATTAATGATTAGTAGCAAAGAGAAATCATATTGATTGGGTAGTGAACTACAGGCGATATGGGGAGGAATGCGAAAGGAGAAAAGAACCAATTAATAGTGATTGATCATGATCTCGAAACCATTTAACCCCAGATATTGGGTGGTCTGAAAATTTAGCTGACTCAGCAGTGTTCACCCAACATACAATTGGCCAATTGTCAATCTAGTTCAAGATGTTATCAAGATTTCACCAAATAATAAGTTACTGACCAAAGCAAGAGGACTGGTCTCTGCATCTTAATGAACATTACAGTATGTTTCGTATCTCTTGCATCACCTCAAATTCTATGCATTCTCTTGCATCTATGCAAATACTTTGTATTCTTCTAACTATACTTTATAAGACCTACTCGTGAGGCTGAATCGGTGCTCTCATGCATGGAAATCTGCAGCTACGTTCAGTTCAATTGCAACACCATGAGCGCAAGCGAGAGAAAAGTTTAGCCACAAGAAAGGGCCAATGGGCATTACCCTAACGCCAAGTTTGCCGGTTCATCCGCCAAAAAAAAAAACTAGAGTATTGTTCAAACCCAACAAGTCGTCACGCTTTCGTCCCGACATTGACTTCGCGAGATTTATCCAATCCATCATGAATCCTTGATGAGCTCGTAGAATAGTAGATACACTTCTCTCTGCATACCAAGCACTTCGCTCGTCTTGGACTCCTTGACCTTTTCGTCATTAACACGCCACCATTTATCTGGCAGCTTACGCTTCTTGGATCGCTTAGGCATGTTGGGCGTCGCCACGGGAGGAGAAGGAGAAGGAGAGTTGCTCTCTTCGTTTCGTCTAGGGGATGTGAGTCTGGATAGAGCTGTCCTGGTTGATGCAGCAACAGACCGAAGACTGCTTGTCTCAGGATCCCTAGTCTGGTTGATAGCTGAGAGGCTGGCTGACGTTCGTAATTCTGTCGGTACACTACGTGGTGGCGTTGGCATGGTCTCCAGCGAAGGTGTTGAGGAGTTTGTCATGGAAGACGCCGATAGGAGGTCGGGAGTTGAGATCGCCGGGCTGTCCATCGGACGCGCCGAGATTTGCGGCGTGGAGATGGGGGTCGGTGTCTTGCTGTAGACTTCCGAATGCTGAAAAGTGTTGGAGTTGGAAAAGGGAGCTGGGAGGTTCTGTCGTCTGAACGCCTCGTAGTGACCGCTGTTGTGTCCTCCGCGGTGTGTAACTAGACCGAGTAGCTTATACTTCTTCTGGTCCATCAAGCCCCCGAGAGGAAGCTGCTCGGGAAACGACACCTTGGCTGAATTCTTCTGCGTCATCTGGCCAACGTCGTATATCGATCGGGAGAGGTGGATGGCCAAGACTTTGGGGAAGAGGGACATGCGTGTGGTCTTTGCAATCTTCCTCTTGGGCGCATAGCGTATGTCGCCCAATTCCACGTCCTCCGGCGGGTTCTCGGGATCTGTATCAATCGCATGCTGTAGCTTTGCGAGACTGTCCTTGGCCTGCTCTTTGAAGCTATCTGATGTTGACTTTTCCATTTCATGTTCCAGGTTCTGTTTTGCTTGCAGCAGCCGGCACATTTCGCATTTGAAATCATCAATGTATTCCGTCTTGAAAATACCGTCAAAGCATGCATTCAGAGTCGTGGAGGATACTTGCGGAACGGCGAGCGTGATGGTGCAAAATGTCTCCTCCCTTGGCTTACTCTTATACCGACATGTCAGGCATTCTAGATGCGATTCATACTTGCCTTCCATGGGAAACCCTTCCTCTATCTCTATTGGTAGCGGGCCATTTTCGGCTGTGGTTTGGATTAGCGGAACCTTGGTATCGACGGCCGACGGCTCAATGGCAGACTCTTCCTCGCCTGTGACCTCTCCCTCGCCATTCGTTTGTCGTTCTGACGCCCTGCCTTCATCACTTGAGCTGCTCCCGTTTGCCGCCTCCTCGTCCGGCTTCTTACTCGAGTTCTGTGTATTGGTCAACAGACCCCGTCTCCGCGCATGCAAACGTGCTCGCTGGCCGCAGTGATACTCGTCTTTGAGTCTTTCAGCAACAATCTGCAGAAATTCCTGAGCATCCTGCTGCTGTCGACTAATCCTTTGCTTGAAGGCGGCCTCGAGAACCTTGACAAAGGGGAACGGTGAAATGGCTTTCTTATAGATGGGACGCTCGTTAAGAGCATCGAGCATATCCTTCAGTCCCTGTGTAACAAGACCATCTTGCAGGCCCTGAAGTTTCCACTGCGGAATTTCCTTGCCTTCCGGCTGAACAAGGCTTGCGTAGACAGCAGGATCTTCTATGTGGCGACGATGAGTCTCTCGAATTAGATATACGCGTAGTTCGCCCAGTCCAGCAAGGGCTTGGAGTACTGAGTTGATGAAGCAGTCATTGGCCTGGTTGCGTAGGCCGACAATGGACTTTTTGCGGGAGCTTGAGTTGTCATGATCGATAGTAAAAGTCGGGGAGAAGACGTAGATGAGAGCGGCGGCAGCAAGAGAAGCTCCAGCAGCGTACGACACGACCGAGCCCGACCTTTCTGGCATTGTAGGAGAAGCCGAGATGCTGTTTCGGAAATGGCGGGGATCGAAGGTGGCTCAATGGGTCGAGATGGGAGGTCAAGTCTGACAAGTCAACCGTTCACAGCAGGCGGGGGTGCGCAGGCATATCTCGCTTTCTAGGCCACTGTGTGAATATCGTTTGGCTAGGAGGAAGTTGAAGACCCGTAGTTTATGAGTGAGGTGGCTATCGGTAAAAGCTAGGTAGGTATATGGGGCAAAACTGGCCTCGGCATGACAATCGTGAAGGGTAGACGGATTATATATACAAGTATGCGTATGTGTGTGTATACATATATATGTATATATGAGTAACAAGTGCAGGCAACAATGTATCTGGATAACTACCAGCCCAAAAAGAAAGAGAAAATAAGCAGTGGTTCAGAGAAGCAGCCACAAGAGAGGAGGGTGTTCGAGTGCCTGTGCTAATAAGAGGGATATAGCGTTGACGATGCGCGCGCGGGCCGTCTCAGAAGAGTGAGAGTGAGAAAAAAAAGAGTTGATCCGATGGGCGGGATTTTGATAAAGAGCGAACCCCGGATAATTGGGGAAAGGACGGGGGGGCGACCAGTGGATCAGAGTTTTTGGAAGGGTTCGTTCCTTCTACACCGAATTCTTCCCAGCCCCATTCTGGCAGGTCACAACGTTCGACAGCCCCAAAGGATGCATGGGATGGTGGGGCTGTTTGGGGGGGGGATAAGTCGATACAGCAGAGGGCTTACAG
>JABGLY010000292.1:0-76189 GCA_013623525.1 Fusarium dimerum | reverse complement strand
CTCTCTCTCTCTCTCTCTATATATATATATATATATACATACGAGAATAATCGATGTTATTATTATATTAAATCATGATATAGCAAAGCAACACTAGATCTCCCTATCCAGTTGTCCCCAAGTCAAATACGTCCTTGCTGCCAAGTTTCGTCTTTCTTTCTATCCTCCCATTTCGTAACGGACGTGGCCTGGCTAGTAGCCCTATATAATAGTACATGAGTTCTTCCACTGTTGCGTCACTCTTTGGCCAGACTGAATCAGTGGCTCTCAATGCGCCAAAACTTCCAACCTTCTCGCTCGCCATTGTCGCCATGTACTCCCACTAATTTCTCGACACCCTCGGTTCCTTCGGCGCTGAGAAACCGCTCAAGATCTATCTCCATACCACCTTCATCATCTTCTTCGGTGCCGTTCTTGAGTACTGCAGGCCACAAAACACCTACACCATCACCTCCCAGTGTGGTCTCAAATTTGACGTAATTTTCGTCTTCGAGTTGCTGTTCAAGCTTGCGTAGCTTCTCCATGGGTTGATCAGGTTTGAGCAAAGTAATGGAGCAGCCACCACCACCGGCACCTGTCAATTTGGTCCAGCCCAAACCCTCATGATCCACCAGTTCGCGCACACGCTCCAGACGGGGATGTGACACACCAAGCGACACCAACAAGCCATGGTTGATCGTCATCAAGTCACCCACCTGCTTCAGCGACGCCTCAGACATATTATCGAAATCCGGATCCTCAATCACGCTGCTGGCGGCATTGGTGACTCTATCCATAGCATCCAGGATCGTGCCGACTAATTTGGGGTGCGTATGCTTGAGCTGTGCAACCTTGCCCACCTCGTGTGCGGTCGATTTAGCCTGCTTTGTATCGACTAGGAGGAGAGGCAATTCAGGGAAATCCCACAGCGGTCTCACCGAGGAAGGTTTGGAGTAATCGGTACGTTGAAATACAACAGCTTTGCCCTGAGTCGCGACCGTGTTGTCGACGCCCGAGGGGTTTCCGTGTATACACATTTCAGAAACGAAAGCCCATCTGTTGATTCTCTCTACTTGCAGGCGGGCTTCATCTGGAGGCTGATCCGGGTGAGGTCCTGACAGCGTCCTTAACTGCAGTAACAGCGCAGAAGAAAGACAGACAGAAATAGACGCGCTGCTACCTAGTCCGGCACCGATTGGTATCGTCGATCGTAGAGTGTAAAGACAGGCAGAAAAAGAAGGAGACCCTAATGAAAGGAAGAGATAGAGGAAGGCAAGCACTGAGCTTCGGTGAACCTTGCGGATATCCTCAGGTCGGTCAACGGACACAACTTCGATATGTGGTTTAAGGGCTGCGAGGAGCTCGGGATCAAGTTCGGTGACAAGAGAGTAGTATGACTTCTTTTTTGACGGACTCTGGAACTCGTTCCAGGGAAGCTCATCGATGTTCCAGGTGTGGACAAGGTCGATGTCGGGAAATCGAAGAGATACGGTGCGCTTGGATTTGGAAAGAGTTGTAACGTGGAGGTAGGATCTCAGAGATATGGCGGCAGCGATCGCAGCCTATATACCGGCCATGTCAGTATATGATGTATACCACTGTACCAGGGGGTTTACCTTGCCATGAACAACAGAGTGTTCGCCGAAGACGATAACCTTTCCTGGCGCTGAAACCATGAAAGGAGGTGCCATCGGACTTGACATCTTGCGCTTGACCCTCATGCGGTGGGCAATTGGAGTGCTGCCGTTGAGAGAAACATCGTCGGAGCTTGTGTCGGAACCACTGGTAGAGGCCCCATTGGCAGAGGCTCCATTGAGGTCGTTATCCATGACGGAAGGCATGAGGACGCAGTCGATAGATTACGCGCCCTCAAAGATGGTAGGAAGGTTATTAGTGTTCTAAATTCCTTCGTCAAGTGATCGAATTGGCCGAAGATGTCAAATACACCTGGCAAGGTTGGCCGGTTGCTATGTCAGCGCGAATGGGTGAAAAAAATGCCGAGTAGAGAGAATTCGTGACAACGAAAAGTAGAATCCGAAAAGTTAAAGGATTAAGCGCACTGCGTGCATGAAAGTTGCGAGAAGTGAATTGAGTGAATTAGAGAAAGACCTGGTGTTGAGTGACAAAGAAGAAGGACAGTAACGAAAGAAGGTAGGTGTTGTGTTATTAAAAGAGGTTGTCGCCTTCAGGGGGTGGAGGAGTCAAGAGACTTTGGAGTCAAGGAGCGGGGTGTAATGAATGACAAGGCAATGTGGTGTGGAGGAAGCAGGATTAGAGAGACTGGTCCAAAGACGTGTGTCCCAACAAAGATGCAAGCCAACTAATGCGATCGAATGGCACAAATCGGCTTGGCTCAGGAGCTAACGTGAGGAGGGCGAGAAATGGTAGCGCAAAGAGCCGGCAGAGGGATGCAGACGCAGATGCAGACACGGACACAGACAGACGCAGGCCAGCGAAGTCGAAAGATGGACGGGGGATTTCAGTTGGTTTGAGTTGTTAGCCTCTAAGTCAGGCCTGGATGCACCGAATAACAAAGGCCCAGGCTGGATCCCTCCCCGCACTATATCAGAAGGAGTCGGGAGCTTGTACCTGGATCACCCGTACCTGCCTCTGGCACACCTCTTTTTGTGGTTGGGCTGGCGTTTGAGTGAGAATTTTAAGATGAAAGGAAAGTGCGATCAAGTAGGTGACGTTGCTCTCCTGAAATGGTTGTCAATGTCAGACTGCCAATCATGCTAATTGCAGGCACCTTTTTCAACGTCAGATGCATGCAAGGACCAAGACGGGAGCTTTGAGTGTGACACTGACTTCCAGAATAGGCAAGAGGCTTCCTTTGCTCACTGGTTTAAAAAAGTGCGGAGCGATGCAGATGATATCTATCGGTGGTCTTGTAATATTAGATGGAGATGAGACTAGGTAGTAGCGATATCGAGAGCGATCATGAGAGAATGAGCCGCTGAAGAGGGCTTGGAATATCCAGCATGTATTCCCAGTGGCTGGGTAATTGCAACGTAGGTGATTGAGTGGTGAACCGGGGGGTAAGAGGCAACCCAACTGAACAAGTCGTGGTAAATGTCTCTAGTGTCTTGACTGCCTGAGCTTGCTTAGATTCTAGAAATTTTGTAATATATGGCCGCCAATTGGAAGGAGCCAAAAAAGCGGTCTAGCGAATTCACTTGGGTCAGATCAAGTTTAGGCCTTACAAGGGGACCCCCTCTGTCAGCGAGATGGTCCCTGTAACCTGTAAGTTGAGTGACCCAGCTGTAGCTGTACTGCAGGTTGCTGTTTGGGTGCTTCCGACTCCCGGAAATAAATCTCGGGTGATCCGCGATTTGTTGATAGCACCCTACGACGGCAGCTTTCGGACGCAGAAGAGATGCGTGATGCACCTTTTGGAGGCGGCAAGGTGGCAGTGACACTGTTTCGTAAAAGAAACGAAAGAGCAAAAACACGGTGAGATTTATTGTCTCAAGGAAAAAGAAGCAAAGAAAGAGGAGAGGAACGGACGACGTGAGGGGGTTGGTTTACATTATACTGCCGGCATAGTGGTAGAATGGTCAGACTGAAGAGGGGTGATGATGACGATGACATTGGCTGTGCTGTCCCGGTGCCGTGTCAAAGATGGATACCATGACCTCTTATTCGGATGAGGGGGACGCCTTGTCTCAACTCTAGGGAGTTGTCTTTGGGTAAATCCGGTATTGGCCCTACAGCTGTCTCAGGCATCATCCGTTATGAACCCAACACAATGCCCCTTCATACTTTTTAGTCGTTTCGTTCTAATATTCGTAGAGAACTTGTGTGCCAGGTTATTTGATGAAATGGTATTGTCATAAGTGAAAAGGGTGGTAGTCCTTGTAGATAAGAAATATGTTGAGTAACCCCCTTGACTATTACACAATCACATCGAAAGTGATACATGTGTACCAGAGGAAAAGATTCGGATGAAAGAATAGATAGAAGGATCCACTAGAAACGCATATTAAAGCGCCGTATTCGCCGATTGATGACTTCGGTGCTTATTAGGAAGGATGTGCTTCAGATAGAGGTTACACTCGGGAGCAAACATTTATACCCCGGTAATTAAGACAGCCGTTGATAATGGTGGCTTGCATCTGAGCTTGCGATCATCTCGCTACGGTTGTGTAGGTGCCCAGAGATATCTTTGCCCAAGGGTCTATGGCTTGGACCGTGTATTAACAAGACACAACTCCAGCAAGTCTATTCTCATAATAGCCATACAATGCATGATTGGTTTTATCTTCTTTCTAAATTTCTCGATACTAGGTTCTCTGTAAATAGACGGCGAAATCATAATTTCAACCCCCAAATTTGATAACGATAGATGTGATATTTGCAGTAAAAGTGCTTACGAATCATATTCTCTGCATCTCCACCTGAACCTCACAAGCCTCATGTCTTCCAGCTCTCTCATGGAGGCAGTGCAGGCACATGAGATAGCATCCGTGATAATTTTCGGTTTGATCGTTGCGGTTATGCACCTCGAAGAATCTTTCGGGTCGCCTCACAAGTTGTTATCTGGTATCCTAGGAGTAGTGGGATTCGGCCACCACTGCTAATTCAGACAGGTATCATTCGGTCAAGCCAGCAGTTCTGTCAAACAATAACACATCATGGTAACTCGATATGGGATGCTTAACTCTGATTTCAGCCTCGATACCAAGATGGCCAACCCCGTTGCATGCTTGTACCAGAATTTCTTTGCTCATAGTATCACTATGTCCGTACAAGAACAAGCTCAATGAAATTTTACTGTTCACCTCACAGCAGTTTTGAGACAATGACAGTACTCGAACATATCATATAGAAGAGACATATAAATAGCCAATATCGCGGCTTCAAGAAAATTCTAACCGACAAGCAACATTTTGATTTCTACTTGACTTGACCGGATCAAGTCTTGTGGATTCGAGTATCTGTCGACATCGCCATTGCCATTGCCAATCATGTCTGTCGTCAAGTTTGTTCTCATCAAGTTCGCGAGCGACCTGGCTTTTGACAAGGATCAGCTCATGTCCCTGATCAAGAGCTACCAGACGGTTCAGACTCAATGGCTTCGCACCCGTTACCCGAGCTTGCTCGATGGCATGCCCCGCGGCAACTTCAGTAAGGCGTACTTATCCGTCGCCTCTACGGAACGGTGGGTTCTCGTCGTCGAGCCATGGAACCACTCTCCAGCACGGGAGGAATGGAGTCTCAGCAAGGAGCATGCCGACAGTTTGGCCGAACTCAAGAAGTTCACCTCTGACTCCGTCAGCACTCTTGTCTTGCTTGATCTCCAGTGCCTTGGCTTTGCTGACTTTCCAGGTGATATGTTCGCTCACGATTCGATCACAACCTACCGCTTGCCCTTCAAGAAGGGTGTCAAGGACTCCATTCAGTACTGGTATCGCGCCATGGAACTGAAGTTGGGGCACGACAACAATGTTTGGGCTGGTTGGAAGCTCGAGCTCGAGCCTGATTATGAACAAATAATCGTCTTTGCTCAGAACGGCCAGCCTGACGAGAAATTGCGATATCTCCTCAGCGCGGCCGACAAGGGTGCCTCCCAGGAGTCGATCCGCTTCGAATCCATTGCCTGAGTTAGACAGAATGAACAGATGGGTAGGTAAGTAGTATATGGTTTTGCTGTTTATCACCAAAAGTCATGAGTACCAGATAGATAGTCTTTTGTGACTCGAATCGATCTCTTTTTTTCCTTTTTTAGACTCTATCCGAGTATCCTCCTTTCAGAGCACATGAAATGCAAGGTATCCCGAGACGCCCATTCGTGCATGTGAATTCCTTCCACTTCCCAAAACAGCCCTATTTCATTCCCACATAAATTTAAGCAGACTTCTTGTTCTTCTTGGAAACGTCGGTGAGCTGCAGGTCTGTAGAGATGTCAAGTTAGTATTTTTGTTGTCCAAGCCTGTTGCCGATTGTCTATAGTTCAGAGGGAAGGGAGGTCGTACTGGGAGGGAGGCTCTGCTTCAACTTCTCGGCCTTGTCGGCATCCTTGAGCACCAGGGTGTAGAGGTGCTTCTGGCAGCGGACCTTGAACTTGACGTCCTTGGACTTCTTGCTCTTCTTGATTCGTGCCGCTATATCAACTGTTAGATATCGTCTTCCATTGCTGTACCAATCCCTTCTCGATCATCCAGGACGTTGTCGAATGTGAGGTGGGAGTATCTTCGGAAACGTACAAGAAGCGTCCTTGCGACGGCAGATCTCGATGAACTGTAGCAGCAAACCCAGTCAGTATTTCAGCACAACAGCGATGTAAACGCATCCCGTGTTATTTATCGTACCTTCTTGATATCAGCGACCTCCTGAGGCATTTTGGCGGTAGTTCAATAGGACGACGTTGAACAGGGTCTTGTCAAAGGCTCGAATGAACGATTTCAATGGTTTTGAGAGGAATTATTTTTGTGCGCTGGTTTTTCGCGGGGCCGGTGGACGCACGGGCCAGTTATCTAGGAGCGGGCAAAAAGCGTGCGGTCTGCCGTTCCGGGATGAAAGCCCCGATCCACCGACTGTGGCGCATGGGTACGCGCCACGTGAGGCGACATTGAAGGTGTGGTACGTCGTCCCAGGCAGGATGGTATCAATCAGGGTTGATGCCAATTGCCTGGAGGAAATGGCCACCTTTCATTAGGTTCATTCATAGCAAACTTCCATTATATATCATCATTTCCATCTTACTACAAGGACTCGATATCTTTTGATTTATTTCCGCTCTGCTTGTCCTCGACCTGTGTCCAAAGACCTAGCTTCAAGCTCCACTGTGCAAGCTCTCCATCCCACACACACTCTCATCATCACCAGTCAACATGCCGACAGGCTTAGATAAGATGATGAAGTCCAAGGTCAGATATTCTTCTAACTTGAATTTATTTCTGGACAAGTATGTTTGTTTGCTAACCTAAAATAGAATATGGTCCTGCGTAAGTTGCAGATGTGTTACCCATGATCATGAGTTCATATACTAACAAAGACAGTATTTGGTGGTGGTGTTGCAGTGGCAGCAGCTCTAGGCATCTGGGGAGGAGATATGTTTCCAGCTCAGTCAGACCCTACTGGAGACCCTGAAACTTGGACAAGAGAAGAGCTTCGAAGATGGCTGGCCGCGGTATGGAAACGACTCTGTCCATTTTGAAAGGATCACTCTAACCGAAATCTCCAGAGAAACCTACATCCAGATAACAAGGCCACAAAGGAAGAATTGCTGGAAAGAGTCAGGGCGAACATGAGAATACCGAGGAAGTAAAGACGCCAGGACATCCCCTAAAGATTATTTACGTGGGACTCCTCATGGCGATTTGGATATTTATAGGATGTTAGCCTGGGGATTAATGGTATCATGGGTTCTATCAATCCTTGATAATGATTGTTAGTAGACGTCACATCAACTATTAGTAGCAATAAAAACCAAGAAAGCAATAATTGGTGTTTCGGATTAAAATCCTCTACTAACAGGCATTAATTATCTCGATCGTTGGGACTTTTCGCTGATCAAGCTACAATCCAAGTCTCGACCTGTGTATCCATGATGATGTCCGAGTTACCCTGGACTTACCAGTCGCAAATGGGAAATTGATTACACCATCAACCATCAACCATCCCCACCACTCGTAGCTCTCTGTCCCAACTTCTACTTTCGTAGTTCAACTACTTTCTCTAAACGCCTGATTCTCGCGTACTCGACCGTACAGCATGCGCCGAAACTTATTACCAAGCCATTGGCGGCCTTTCCTTCGCCCTCGCACACCTCAAATAGCGCGTCGCTTCAACCATACCGAATCATCCCAAGCCTCCCGTGTCGATCGTATCACCTCAAAGCTCCCACGAAGTCTACAAAAGTACACCAACGGCCTTCGAAACGCCCCGGTCTCTCACATTGTATCGTTTCTGATACTGCACGAAATCACAGCCATCGTTCCAGTGCTCGGCCTTTTTGGATTATTCCATTATACCGATTATGTGCCTGTAAACTATGTGACGGGACACTTTGGTAGTTATGTTGAGGAGGGCGTATCGCGCTTTGAAAGATATTTCAAGCGAAAACAGTGGTTCGGCTTTGTTCCGGACGACACCAACAAGCAAGCCACTGAACAAACTGTCGACTCCAAGTCAGAAGATGCCTTAGAACGATGGCACAGTGGTGACGGCAAATACAAATTGGTTGTAGAGATTGCACTAGCATATGCAATTACTAAAGCTCTACTACCGGTCCGGATAATGGCGAGCGTATGGGCTACTCCTTGGTTTGCTAGCATTCTCATGAGGATCAAACAAGGGGTCAAGCCATGATCATGAAGGCACAATGTTACAACATCACAACAATAGGGAAAGGCATCAAAGCATAAGAAGATTTTGTCTTTTGATTTTTAGGCCCACTGGACGAATTACTCATTCCACATATAAGTGTTTTTTCATATCATCGTGCAGGCTCTCGTATCGATCGACAATTTAAGCCTTCTCGTAGATCCAGTCGAACTGGGAAGACTTCCAGGTCTGGACCTCACCCTCCTTGAACCAGAGAGCAATCTCCTTCTTGGCGTTCTCAACGGAGTCAGAGCCGTGGCAGACGTTGCGGCCGACATCGATGGCGAAGTCACCACGGATGGTACCGGGAGAAGAGGCAAGGGGGTTGGTGGCACCGAGGATGGCTGGATTAATGTGTTAGAAGACATAAGCTAAGCAGGTTGAAATGATAAGACTTACTTCGGCCAGTCTTGACGGCATCACGGCCCTCCCAGACCATGGCGCAGATAGGGCCGGAAGACATGTCTATCGTTGTTAGCCAGAGAAAAGTATTCGGGGCGCTGTGAACATACACTCAATCAGACCGGGGAAGAAAGGCTTGCCAGCAAGGTCGGCATCTAAAAAGTGGTCAATGGATGTTCATATCGGAATCGAGTATAGAGGACGAACAGTGGGTCTCGAGGTGCTCACGAGAAGGAGAGACGAGCTTGATGGCAGCAAGCTTGAAGCTATTTCAGAATATTAGACCCAGCACAGAACATACGATTTCAGAGCTGATTCTTCTTACCCTCGGTTCTCGAAGCGGGAGATGATGGGACCAACGAGGCCACGCTGTTTAACGTGTTAACTAGAACTGTCCCGCCCATCCAGATGCTGTGTGTCGGGTTGCCTCACCTGGACACCATCGGGCTTGATGGCAATGAAGCTATAGGCGGTGTAAGTAATTTGAACAAGATGGCGAGAGGCAGTCATCAAACAAGATGCTGAGTGATAAAAACCTACGTCTGCTCGGAAGAGGACATTTTGATGGTATTGGTGTCTGGGATGACTGGTTGAGAAGTAGGTTGGATAGGAGGCGGTTGAAGACTAGAAGAAGGAGAAAAGAAGATGTAAAAAGCGAGGAGAGCAAAGATCAGAATAAAAAATGGCGGGGTCAGATTTTCCGCAGTCTTCCGTAACTGGTTGTGCTTGACTGTGTGTTGTTTGTCGCCGCTTGAAGCGGGGTCCTCTTGTTGGCGGGGCTCAAGAGCCATGATGAGCTGGCGTTGAGGGGACTGGTGAGTGCGAAAAACTTCAATTCACACGGACACGTGATTTGACACTTGGACTCAGTAAAAAGGGGATCGTTGGAGGATGAATAGGTAGGTAATGAGCAGTTTGACAGTGAGATGCAGGAACAGCAATAATCAGCATATGATAAAAAGTCTCACTTGTAAAAATACAGAATTTGTGTTCAAGGAGAGTGAAAGGGATGGGAAGAAAAACAGGGCGATCTGGACGCCAATTCCTAGAAAATCACAACGTACAGTGCAAGACTCGAAGCAGCTTGAAGTAGAGCTCCTGTGTTTTTTTCCATTCACAAGTTGAAGTCATGGTTCGTTATTCCGGGGCATAAATTTACCGGAGGCGCGCCCCTCAGGTAAAACCCCCTGCAGACAACGCTTTTCCCTTTTCGACAGTACAGCTTCTTCAGGCGGTTCAAGGGACAGCTTGACCTTGACATCAATAAAGCTGAGGTTACCCCAGCATCATCTATTCTAACTTGGTACACGTAACCATTTACATTCCGTATTTGCGACAGTTCACAGCTCTCACGTAAGCTGTGCAGTTCGTAAATATTTTATCTATGTTTTATTGATCAAGACTTGCCAATTCTTGCCGCAATTGTCTGTTTAACCCCCCTAGTTGTGAATTGGTCCTGAACCTCTCGCAACTATGAGGACAACCACGGGGTTGCTCCAGAGATGGACAGCGCTGCTCTGCATCTTAGGCGTACTCGTCTGCTTGATCCAACCCGCTGGTATGATGATTTGCAGTGTAGTAGGCGCATACCTTGATGGATAAACTAACGTCAGCTAGTTGCCGTGAAAGAACATGATTTCAAGAAGTGCCACCAGTCTGGTTTCTGCAAACGAAACCGTGCCTACGCCGATAATGCTGCTTCTCAGGGCAGCCAATGGAAGTCACCATACGAGATACTCGCCGACACCACTTCCCTCGAGGACGGAAAACTTACAGCGATTGTATCCAAGACGATCAACAATAAAGGAGAGACCGTTCGACTCCCTTTAACCATCTCATTCCTTCAATCAGGCACCGCTCGAGTCACATTAGACGAAGAGAAGCGGGTAAACAAAGACATCGTCCTACGAGATAACAGCATCGCCCGCAAAGAGCGATACAATGAAGTCGATGACTGGGTGCTTGTTGGTGGTCTGGAGCTCGACAAGGAGGCCAGAATCGCATCTCAGGACAGGCACCAGCTCAAGGTCCAGTATGGACATGACTCCAAGAACGAGGCCGTAATCAAGTTCTCGCCTTTCGAGATCGATTTCAAGCGTGATGGAACGACACACGTCAAGTTCAACGACAGAGGTCTACTCAATATGGAACATTGGAGGCCCAAGGTTGAGAACAAGGAAGGTGAGGAAGCCGCCGATGATGAGAGTACTTGGTGGGATGAGACTTTTGGTGGAAACACCGATACCAAGCCTCGCGGCCCTGAGAGTGTTGCTCTAGACATCACCTTCCCTGGATACGAGCATGTTTTTGGTATTCCGGAGCACACTGGACCCTTTTCGTTGAAGCAAACCCGGGGTGGCGAGGGCAACTACGATGAGCCCTACCGGATGTATAACGCAGATGTATTCGAGTATATCCTCGACAGCCCTATGACTCTTTACGGCTCCATTCCCTTCATGCAAGCTCACCGTAAAGGCTCTTCTGTCGGCGTCTTCTGGCTCAATGTTGCGGAGATGTGGGTGGATATCACCAAGGGCAAAGACAGCATCAACCCTCTCAGCCTCGGTGTAGGTGCAAAGACCAGTACTCACACTCACTGGATCTCCGAGACTGGTCTGCTCGACGTTTTTGTCTTCATGTCGCCTGACCCTGCTGGCATCACCAAGAGCTACGGTGAATTGACCGGTTACACGGCCATGCCTCAGGAGTTTGCTATTGGATACCACCAATGCCGATGGAACTACATCTCTACCGATGATGTCAAGGACGTTGATCGTAAGATGGACAAGGCCAAAATTCCCTACGATGTTATCTGGTTGGATATTGAGTATGCCGATAGCAAGAAGTACTTCACATGGGACCCTCACTCATTTTCGAACCCTACCAGTATGGGCGAACAACTTGACGAACATGGACGAAAGCTTGTCGTCATTATCGATCCTCACATCAAGAACGAGGACGGATATTGGGTGGATTCGGAGCTCAAGTCAAAGGATCTTGCCGTTCACAACAAGGAAGGCAAGATTTTCGAGGGATGGTGCTGGCCTGGTTCCTCTCACTGGGTCGACTGCTTCAATCCCAAGGCGATCGAGTGGTGGAAGTCGCTCTTCCAATATGACAAGTTCAAGGGTACCATGGCCAACACTTTTGTCTGGAACGACATGAACGAACCATCTGTTTTCAATGGGCCCGAAACCACGATGCCCAAGGACAACATCCACCATGGGAACTGGGAGCACCGAGATGTTCATAACCTCAATGCCTTGACATTCCACAATGCCACATACCAGGCGTTGCTATCGCGCAAGAAGGGCGAGCTCCGACGACCCTTTGTTTTGACCCGTGGCTTCTTTGCTGGATCTCAAAGACTTGGCGCAATGTGGACGGGCGACAACCAGGCTGAGTGGGGACATCTGGCTGCTTCAATTCCCATGATCCTGAACCAAGGCATCTCGGGTTTTCCCTTTGCTGGCGCTGACGTTGGAGGCTTCTTTGGTAACCCTGATAAGGACCTCATCACGCGTTGGTACCAAGCCGGCGCATTTTACCCTTTTTTTCGTGGACACGCCCATATCGACGCCCGCCGGCGGGAACCCTACCTTTTGGGCGAGCCTTACACACAGATTGTGACGGCTGCTCTGCGTTTAAGGTATAGCTTACTTCCTGCGTTCTACACTGCCTTCTTCCATGCGAATAAGGATGGTAGCCCAATCTTGCGACCAATGCTCTGGACTCATCCGTCTGAGGAAGCTGGCATCCCAATCGAGGACCAGTTTTTCGTCGGCTCAACCGGTATCTTGGCCAAGCCCGTCGTTGAAGAGGGCAAGGAGTCGGCCGACATCTGGATTCCCGATGACGAGGTCTACTACGATTACTTCACCTACAACGTGCAGAAAACACACAAGAACAAGCATCTTACAGTCCCTGCGCCGCTGGATCAGATTCCAATTCTGCTTCGCGGTGGTCACATCTTCCCTCGTCGCGACATTCCTCGAAGATCGGCTGGTGCTATGCGATTCGATGATTACACTCTGGTCGTTGTATCCTCTAAGGCTGGATTAGCTGAGGGTGAACTCTATGCTGATGATGGTGACTCGTTCCAGTATGAGCAGGGCCAGTACATCCACCGCAAATTCACGCTTAGTGGCAACACCTTGACCTCTTTGGATGCCGAGGGACGCGATGTGAAGTCGATTAAACCAGGCCATTGGCTCAAGGAGATGGACAGGGTTCACGTTGACAAGATCATCATTGTGGGAGCTCCTGCAACCTGGAAGCAGAAGGAAGTTCAAGTTGAGTCGGAAGGCCGAACATGGACAGCTAAGGTGCAATATTACGAGGCCAAGGGCGACAAGGCAGCATATGCTGTCGTTGGCCGCGTGGGAGCCAAGATCGGCGAGGACTGGAGTATCAAGCTTGCGTAGACCGTAGGTATGGTGAAAGTTGGAACAACATGATATGTTTGATAAGAGCAGCTAAGAATAGAGACTTGATTGATCACACAGTTGGTATTCCGTCGAGCTAGGCCACGTGGATGGAGCGAGGAGAAAGTTTTCGTGACATGCGACATTCAATCAAGGTCTGATAATACGTGGCCCGTGACACTCACAAAAGGCCATTGCGTAAGATTTAGTATCGCGAAAAGGGCAAGTATCGACAACATCCAGGATGCATGCACATAGTAGTTACGGCTTAACGGTTGGTGTCAGGTGGAGATTTGAGGGATGGAGATTTGAAGTTAATCTGGTCTTTAGAATTAGAGTTGACAACACGGTATCAAAGCTGTGTCAGTGTTTATAATAGAAATAAAAAGATGCAAATAGTCTTGTATCCATACTTGAATAAATTGACAGGTTTTGTAGGAATGATCTGACGAGATTCGTTTTCCTGCATTAGAGCCTCGGCGAGCATCTGGGAGGAATGTGATGATTCGAAAAATCGCTTGATAGATCTACGATGGACAGTGCCATAATCGATATGCTGTCTGCTCAACCCCTGAGTCTCTTGGTTACATTCAACTCCAACATCACATCACATCATCCATTCACATGCATATTTAGTCTGATCGATTGCTGTTGATGTCCCGCACATTGGTGCGGTATAACCTCGCATCTTGTATTGCATATCTGCACGAGTAAAACCAAGAAAAAGGAGAAACCCTGGGGACATGATTTCTGGTCACTGTAATTGGTGAAAGAAGGTCTCTTTTCACAGTGGAGAATGTTGTGTGTTTTGGCCACAGTGGATGAAGCTGAAATGCAAGAGAGGGTTGAGCTATAAGCTTGGCACAGGGGATTTTCATCATGATGGGGAATCGATGCAGATGTCTGATTTTGTGTTCCAGGGTCGGTGAAGGGGTTTCTTTTTTGAAGAGATTTTGTGATATGATATGGCTCGAAGCATGATTCGACCTGGGTTGAGAAAAATGAGTCCAGTATCAGACATTTAGTCCGACACTAAAGTGCATACTAGGTAGAAAAAAAAATTGAAGTAAATCGTTTGCGGGCGTAGAAGTGACAATCATGAAACAGCTCTAGACGACCGAGACCAAGGATGGTTAATGAATTGATAAGACGGTTGGTTGACTTGAGGGAATGCAGACAATGAAATGTCAGGGGGATTGAAAACAAAAAAGGTCCCATAATATCAAAAATCCCCTGAATAAGAGAGTCCCATTGACTCCAATTTTGGGTGGATGATACTCCTGAAAGGTTACGAGTCCTCCGCGGTACGGGAGATGTTAAAATTCCTTCATTTTAAGCCTATTTCTATCTTTGGCAATAAGTGCAGTAGTATTGAATCGTAAGCCTATTTCGCATCTCGATATTAATGGTCGCAGTTGTGAAATTCGGTGAAAAAGAGGAACCAGTCATTATCCCTGGGATTTAAAACATGCAATGACTCGAATAGGACTAATAAAAAGAAGCTGGAAAGCAAATCCCTGGTTTTTTTTCCTTTTCTTTTCCTGATCGATTTAATTTGATTCAGATGGACAGTGTTTGAGGCTCTGGACGGGACTGTCATCACCCCCACCCTGACGCTGTGGCTGCACAGTGAGTTGTGAGACGGGAAGAAACGGTGCCTGGAGTTAAACCGCAAGAAGGTTCAGGGCGGAAGTGCAGCGTTATTTTGGCTTATGAGTGTGTGTGTGTGAAGGTGGAAGGTTGGTAGTGGGAATGCAGGGGTAAAGCTGAAGATGGTTGCACACACAGTCAACGCTCACCATGCGTTTTTTTATTATTGTTCGTTGGCAGCTTCTAGTAACATGTCAACCCGCCTCTGTGTGTATGCGTGCATGCATGTGAAAGATGTACCACGATCATCAAATTGCCATCATCAATACCATGGAGATACGAGATGAAAAAGAAGAAGAAATTTGTTTGCCACTGCCCTGAAGCTAAGACGGGGAGTTTTCAATAACCCAGACCAAGGGCCAGCTAACTTCCTGCTTCTGTTCTCTACTGACGTCAGAGTAAGGCCTTTTCGAGAGGACACAATTCAACTGCACTCCTTGATTTTACCTTTTGTTGTCATCTTGCTATTTACTAAGCGGTAATTATGGTCTGAGAAGTGGTTTCTCCCTTGACCAGACTTGTCCAGAGTTGCTGCATGCCTGCGTTGGACAGTTCTGATGATGGAAATGATTTGCGCTTTACGACGTCCTTCTCGTGCAGACCCTGACACATGCCCAGAGAGCTATGGAGAGACTTAATTTCTAGGCGTCTCATTGTCAGTTACTTACTGTTCGCAAGCTAAAAGACCCTGACATAGCTTGAAGGGTGCGTGTACCCTTGAGTTGATACTGTAGGTTGACTGTCTCATCACACCTATGGGAATGAATGTCGTGATTACACGACATGGCACACTGCACTCAGGGCATCCGTGAAAACACAGTAATTATGGTTTGTTGAGAACTTTTTTCTTCTTCTTTGGTTCCTAGGACGAGAGCTGTCTGATCGACATTCCTGCACAAGCGTCGGGTGTGTCGTACGGCCCGACAAGTGTTGAACCGTCCAATTGAAGACAATGAGTGTGTTGTGCTAGGTTAGCCTGTGACGATTTTGGAAGCACTGGTTCCAGCAGCCGCCTTAAACAGTGTATGTAACAGCGTCATCCTCGGGCTTTCCAAGTTGGGACTTTCCACGACTTGTGTGTAAGGTACAGTGAGCATGGATGTCCTGAGTTAGTCCCCCCCACAAGGAGCGCTTTGAGTTGTTGAACCCAGCCCGTTATTTCGATCCAAACCCGCTTGGTTCATAGTGGAGGGAGATGGGACTCACGGCGGACAATTGCAGTGGGGCCTGAAGCCCTCCGTCAAGCCGGCTCCACTGTAGACACCCTCCTTCGGTGGTGGACCTTGTCCGAGGGTTGCGAGGCGGCGAGGGAGTGATGTACTTTGTACAGTACTATGGTTGAGGAAGTTTTTTAGATTGTTTAGGCGCTTGTGAAATACATGGTTAATTGAGAAAAAAAACAGTCATATTTTTGAGGTGGGCGAAGAGTTTTTGTTATAGCCAATGTTTTCATGTCGAAAGGAGTGGCTCAAGTATTATTTTAGGGAATCTAATCGAGGAAGGAAAGGTGATGGAGAAGGGGTCTTGCCAACATACAAAACTGTACATGTTCACAAGAAAACTGTGGAAACTTGATCTCGCCCATTGATATCAAGATTCCCTTTCTTCCATTCACCCCCATCATCTCGTTTCTTGGACCCAGAAAAAACACAAGTTTACAGTATTTGAACCTATCGAAACATTTCATAAAGAAATTCAGACCCAGTATTTCTCTCCTGGTCTGCTTGGCTCCTTCTTCTCCCTGGCCTGAGTCTGGAGACTGGTCCCCACGGCCTGTTGTCCCTTATGGTTATGGTTATAGCTACAACCGATCTCTTAAATCTCAACAGCTCCCCCGGTCGCCTCATATCAGAAAGCTTGAATCCTGCTTCTGCTTGCTTAATCAAAAACACGCCGCTCCCCTTCCCCCTTCATTCTTTTGTATTTCCCTCTTCTCCCTCTTCACATCATTTCAGACAGGGTTTGCTTCCTGCTGATCCCCATTCACGCAACTTCAAGCTTCGATTCCTTGTCAACACCAACTTGACAATCATCACCACGCTTGATAATTGAAGCTGCAGCTGCGGGAAAATAGTAACTTCGTACGCGCGTTTGCTCCACTTTTGCCGAACGAAACAACATTTACTTACTTTATGTTTTCATCTATAACCAATTGATTTTTCCTTTCTCTCATCTTCACCTACTCCCACCACAAATCTGTCTCTCGTTTTAGTTTCATCCCACTTCACGACGTATTTTGGAGCTGACACGGATATTTCGTCACTCGCTCCCCACTAGTGGATTGAAATCGCCTCTCGATCGAGCTAGGGCTTCCTCACATCGGAGTAGTGCAATTGTTCGAGAATACATATGCAGAGGTTTTCAGGATAGCTGTATTCTTCTTCTACCTCGTCAACATCCCAAGCATCCTCGATCAGCATCAATCCCCGAGGAACCTGTACCCATAGTCAATCGCCATGAGTGGCACGGGACCTCCGCCCAATTCACGTCGTGAGACGTCGGATTCTCAACCTCAGCTACAGCATACAGATTCGCTGCAGCCAGATCCACCAGCGAATGAGCTACCAAGGCCTAAGACGGATCGTCCACAGCACTTGGAAATCCCTCCCCAGCAACCAATGCCATCGCAGCATTCACATCAACCGAGCGAACAGTACGAGAATGAAAAGTTGTCACTTGATGACACTTACAACAACACGCTTGCTCCAAACTATGACCACAGTTCTCAGACGGCGCTTTCACCTTCGGGCAACCGTGCCGATGAAACTCGACTAGACGATGACCTCGAGTTGCTTCGCATTGAGCGTGCGGTCTCAGCTGAGGAGCATGATGGTACCAGCAAGGTCAAATCACGGGCTCATAACTTTGAACCAGAGGACGCCTTCAACCAGCCCATGCCTTCCATTGTTCATCACCCTGAGAAGAAGAGAGATCCCGATGCTGCACTGCTCAAGCTCTGGCTTTTCCTGCGAAAGTTTCCTCGCTTCCTTCGTTATACCGTCTATCTATTCCCCGGTGCTGCTATCCTCCTCATACCTGTCCTGTTGGGCGCATTTGCCTTTGAGAAGAATGAACGTCCTGTTGGTGGTAAGGGAGGAGTGCAGCTGATGTGGTTCGGTATCTGGTTGGAAATTGTCTGGGGAACTCTCTGGGTCTCACGTATGATTACCTCCCTCATGCCCGTTACCTTCTTCACCGTCGCCAAGCTCTTTGGATCTACGACCCCCAAGAAATGGAAGGATATTGGCGCTCAGCTCGATTTACACACGGCTATCTTCCTGTGGTTTCTTGCTATCCTCATCTCCTTCAAGCCAACCATGAACACGCACCGAGTCGATGTTGATCCTGATGAGGAGAATCCTGAGCAAAACTGGATCTCTATTGTCGAAAAGGTCATTATCGCTCTGTTCACACTGGTTACTCTCAACTTTGTCGAAAAAATCCTCATTCAGTGGATTGCTTCCTCTTTCCACCAGAGGACGTACGCCACTCGCATTGACAACAACAAAACAGACATCAGCCAGCTTGTCCGCCTCTACGAACATGCCAAGGCACAGAACGAGCAGACAGATTACTTCTTCCAGCGAGGTAGCGGATCGGCAAGCGGTGCCCAGACACCTATGCAGACTTTGCAGGACAACGCCCGGAGCGCCTTGAACAAGGTCGGCTACGTCGCCGGTCGTGTTGGTAACGATCTCATCGGTCGTAAGGTCGACAACAAGCATCCTCGCAAGGTTGTGACTGAACTGCTGCGAAACACATCGTCAGCCCACACCCTCGCCCGACTTATTTACCGGAGTGTTGTCAAGGAAGGCCGTGACCTCGTTTATCCTGAAGATCTCCAGGCTGTCTTTACCGCCGAGGAGGAAGCCGAGACTGCGTTTGCCATGTTTGACAAGGACATGAATGGCGACATCTCTCTAGACGAGTTTGAAGCCGTAACCAACGAGATCCACCTCGAGAAGAAGGCTATCGCGGCTTCACTCAAAGACTTGGACTCCGTCATCAAGAAGCTTGATAAGGTGTTCCTGTTCATCATTGTCGTCATCTCCATCATTGTCTTCATTTCAATCCTCTCTGGATCTGCCGCTGCCGCTCTTGGTTCTGCCGGTACTGTCGTTCTGGGTCTTGCCTGGGTTCTCCAAGCTACTGCCCAGGAATTCCTTCAGTCCATCATCTTTGTCTTTGTCAAGCATCCTTTTGATGTCGGTGACCGCGTGACTGTCTATGGATCTACGGGTGACATGATGATGGGTGACGACTACTACGTGACTGAGATCTCTCTCCTCTACACTGAGTTTAAGAAGATGCAGGGTCACATCGTTCAAGCCCCCAACTCACTCCTCAACAACCTCTTCATTCTCAACCAGCGACGATCCAATGGCCTGGCGGATCCCATCAAGCTCGACATGCGTTTCGGTACACCTCAATGGATGATTGATGAGCTCAAGGCTCGAATGCTCGACTTTTGCTTGGCCAACAAGCGTGATTACCAGCCTCGCATTATCAGCGAGATGTGCACCTTGAACGAGCTCCGATCATGCTCCATGAACATCATCTTCTTCCACAAGAGCAACTTCCAGAACGAACTCTTGCGTCTCAACCGCCACAATAAGTTCTGTACGGAACTCATGGCACAGATGGTCGACATTGGTATCCAGTCACCCTTCCGCAACGAGCCTGGTGGTAGCCGCGATCATCCTCTGTACTGGACTGGTCCACCTCCTTCGTACGACAAGGAGAGCCAGAGGTCAGGCAGCGTCAACCACGGTCACCATGAACAGCCCCACCAAGCGCCCCGTGACCACGCTGAGGGGGCACCTCTATCTCATCAATTGTCTCATTCGACTTCTACATATAGCCGCCGCCGAGCTCCCTCGGACAATAGTGGCATGAACGACTTTGGAGATGTCTTTGAAAACCGTCGAGATAACGTCCTGGCCCAGCGCCTGGCCTCGATCCGAGAAAAGGAACACGCTGCTCGTATTGAGGAGGAACGGGAGTCTTTGGCAAGCTCATCAGCTCTTGACCGTCGAACGTCTACCGAAAGCCGATCTCGTGTCTTTGGTGCCAGAGCTCGAGGCCTGACCAGAACCAAGAGCGCAAAGCCCAACGACATGGTTTGAGCTTGCTCATCCAATAACAACAAAATCTTGCACTGGCGTCGCGTCACAAAAAAAAGACATACAAACAATATATGCGCGCGCACGCTAGGCATATAAATTATTATGAAACTTAACGACAGAAATCTGATTTTCGAAGCACGATAGAAAAGCTGGTTTGGCATACTCGAATGCATTTCCTTATTACCCTGTAACAACTTTTTACTTTGCCTCAAATGTTTCCTTTTTGTCCGACTTTGGCACTGGATGCCCATTGGTATGATTAGATTTGATAGATATTTCTCGTTGTGGTTGGTCAGATACTTACATCGAGTTGCAAGAGAATGAATATTTTTCATCCTTCAGACACATGAGACCGATAGTGTGAGATTCCTGATATGTGTGGCTATGCTACCGGTTATGCTGTGTAGTGGAAGGCGGATATATGTGCTCGTTGCTCGGATTACTGGTAGTGTTGTCGTCTTGGCTCTGTCATTCCAGTCGTCATGACCTCAGCACAGTCACTCACTCACGAAGTCTGATAAGCCTCATCCTAGAGTCGAATTTATGCCCTAGTTTTTCAGTAATGATTCTGTCTTTTTTCATTTCTTGTGATTTTCTTAGAGGTCGGCTAGCCACTACTCGCCGCTTCCCTGTCTACCTTATTCATTGACCTATAATGCTATATTCCGGGCCCAAATCAAATGTGGTAGGACATATCCCCGACTGTCAGTCAGCAGCTATGCTAGTTACTGAGGCCAATATCAGGTAAGAGAATTTAAATACCAGGTTCCCTCACGATGCATCAATGTTGCCTCCCGGTTAGAGCTTACATGATTGTTACTAGTACTCATACCGAGGCAAAACAAAACACACTGCCTAACAGTTGCAATAAAAGTTTAGTGATTCACAAGCAGCGCTGTTGGATTGGTCCCCAGTTATGTTGCAGTGTTTTGGGTACCATAAAAGAGCCATTGACGTTAACCTTGTCTCCTTCTTTTTGTTGTTAGCTTTTATCTACTACTAGCTGGCAGCATCTAGCATCACGCACACTCCACGATGGTCCGGACAAGCCATATGGCGCTCCAAGAAAGAGAGGTTCTCTCACATCCACAATCATACGAGAGGCAAGGAGGTTGTACGGAACACCCTCTTGGTTGAGGCTGACAGTACCAATTCTTCCCAAGGTTTTCGATAGTAAAAGAACTCCTCATCCGCTGGCAGGGCAAAAGTGGGAAAACCTGGAATACCTGAGTCTTTGCCCGTTGGTTTCATTTATACTCGCTCTCTTAAACAAAGATTCGACACCACTCTCAAGACTGCTACACGAACAGCAGTTGAATATTTGCCCAAGCTAAGGACGACGGAATTTTGGGGATCCAGTCGTCGTTAAACCAAAGATCTTAGCTTACTGCACAATTTACCCCGTACAAAGTACCTAGAATGATTGATTTACAGTACCAGCACTTTGGGATTTGAATGAAACTTCCCGTCCCTTGAGACCCCCCCTACCCCACTAGGTAGTGACTACCTAGGTAGGTAGGGACTGCAATAGCCGCTACAATAATGGAGGACCCTCAACTCTTTACAACGAATTCCATCCCAGGAAATACGCCCTACGACAACGCCCATCCAATCGCAATCCTTTCCGCAGCGTCTCATGGCTTCTCTTACCGTCTCATTAGCGTGCTATCCTGGCTTTCAGCCCTGCGCCCCCCTCAAGAACAGCCCAAGCGAAGGCTACAGTACAGTACCTTAACTGACCCCGTGGGTGGAAATCAAATCAAATTAAACCAAATCAGGCTGTGTTGGAGACATCAGACATGGGGGTCGGGTAGGATGGGCTGGACTGGACTGGACGGGACGGACAACTCAGAAAAGAGTAGTTGGCGTTTTGATTCTCATGGCTGCTTCGTCTCCTCTCTTTCTCCTTCTCTCCCTCTTCCTCTTTCACACCCATCATCTTCATTTTGAGCGGGTTGAAGGCTTTGCAGGAAACATCAACAAAGAGGGGAGCTTCGGTCACGGGTATTACATCGCGACAACTGCCTGTTGTTACCTCTGTGTTGCCCTGCAGCTCCTCCACTTCAGCTCAGGTTCAGCTTCATTTCCTTCTTGGGTACTTCGACCTTTCTCCGCTCTACCGACCCCGTCATCCTCGAACAAGCTTGTTCTACGAGGCCTGAAAGCGCACTTGCCTTTGAACTATCAGAACGATGCCATTTATAACACCATAATCATCTTTCAAGTCTGCGAGACCGAGACCGAGACCTACGATACCAGCTCCAGCTCCAGCTCCACTACCATCTACACCCCGGTTCAGACACCAGCCGCCGATAATGGCTGGCCTCCCCGAGGGCTGGGAATGGGATTATGACGGCAAGAGATGGTTCTACAAGTACAAACCCAATGGGCACATTCAGTATCATTTCCCCAGGGAGGGCGATGAATTCCCCGACTTTATCGACGCTACCTCTCCCGCTCCCGACCTAGCGCCCGAGGAACGCCTCGAATCGCAACAGCAAGTTCGTCGCCATATGAGCAC
This sequence comes from Fusarium dimerum, assembly GCA_013623525.1. NCBI lineage: Eukaryota > Fungi > Ascomycota > Sordariomycetes > Hypocreales > Nectriaceae > Fusarium > Fusarium dimerum. Next base: position 53,759 of record JABGLY010000292.1, on the reverse strand, counting down.
AACTCATGAGTCAAAGAGAGGAAGCGATAACGCCAGCAATGGGGGACTGAGCAGTACTGGAGGATGGAGAAGTCGCATGTCGGCAACTGCGCGACCCGTAAGCTCTGTATGGGAAGATCATGCCGATGACGATGCAACCATGCATACGGTTTTCCAACCCGAAAGTTTCATGTATCTTGGGCCGGGGACTTACAATGATGTTAGCCCCCTTGCGGAGGAGGAGGAGGAGGCTGCGAGAAGGGTTGTTGCAGGTGGTATTGAAGACCGCGTCGAAAAGAGCTCTAGCAAAGGCGTGAGCCCAGTTGCCAGTGAACGCACGACGCCCCTACGAGGTCCTCCTGCCCAAGCTGACCCGGTCGTGGGCGACACGATTATTCTGCCACCTACCGTCCCCGAGGAAACGCACGAGTCTGTCCCTATGATCGACAGTCGCGAGGTACCAAAACCGTTTAACCCTGTTGGTATCATGGCCGAGATGCCCACACATGACATGGCACCTGCCAGAATTGAGACACATCCGGATCCTGTTGAAATGGCAGACAACATGGTTCTTGCGCCGATTGAAACATCCATGGTCGCCGAATTACCGGAGCGGACAAGCCCAACTGAGCAGAAGAAGACGGAACCCCAGCATGCGCCAGGATCGCTGCGAAACCATGGCCCTCAGGAGCAAACGATGCGGATGGAGCCTGAGGAAGTTCGGCTCCCTGGGTTCCAGGCGTATAAACCTGGACTTGCAGTGGCGCAAGAACAGGCTCAGGCCTCAACCAGGGAACAGGACTCGAAGGAAAGGCGCATGACTTTGCAGCGCGAGACGTCTCTTATGATGAATGTCAAGCCAAACCAGCCATCAGATATCAATACAGCCAATGTTCCAGCTACACTCGCACCGCCACAGATTCCCCCAAAGCGATCGATTGCAGAGCCTCAGATTCAAACCAAACCCCATGCCGTAGGGCCTGTCGTACCGCCCAAGGAACCGGTGCGACAAGGCGGCCTCTCGCACATGCCCACCATACTCAGAACTGGACAGGATGCGCAGCGGAGAACCACCATACCAGTTGGACAGCCCGCATCTATACCACAGCCCGAGAACCGAGCAGCATTACCTATGCCACAGCCGCAGGGCGAGCTGGCTCATATGCCATCCGTGCTTAAGCCAGCACGAGGCAAGAGTTCTGTCCAGCCCATCCCCAACTCACCAGCTCCCTCACAGGGGCACGGTTACATCCCACCAGTGCATGGCCAGCATCCCCCGTCCATGACTCCAGCGCCATTATCTCTACGTCAGCAGGAAGAGCCGAGACAGGGCATTCAGCGTGTGAATACTGTACCGGATGCATTGCCTTCTCAAGCCTCGGTTTCGTTTGGTCAAGGAGGACCTCAAGGATATCAGAATTTCCAAGGGGGCGTAAATACGACGAACCAGCCTGCTAGGCCGGCGAGTGTGATGCCAAACATGATGGTAGGTAGTGAACAGAGACAACGCACTCAGCAACATCAGCAGCAAATACCGATCCGGCAGCAACGCGGATCATCGCAGCATGAAGCTGCTGACACACCATACCAAGGCCGCACCCAAAGCATCTCTACGACAGCCCCCCCACCGTCTGGACAGGCGGCACCTTTCCCAGCCCCTGACGAGCAGCCACGCTATCAGACTGGTCCAGGCCAGGCAATCAACCCGCCGTACCCTATCTCGGAACATGAACAATTGCCACCCAGAGCCGCTACTCGACGACATTCATCGTTTGGGCCGCTGGATGTTTCGCCCATTGACTCCCGACGCAGTAGCGCAGCTTCAGGTTTCCCTATACAAACGCCCTCCCCAATGGAACACAGCCGTAGAGCTTCGTCCTCTTCGTCAATCCCTGGACTTAATGGTGTAGGTTATTCTCCGTCTCCGGTATCATCTACCCAAGGCAATGGGTTTACCCCTACACCACCATCCGCACCTTTGTCGAATAGCCAGAACTCTTATTTCACAATGCAGAACGTCGAAGGCCAAGGTTATGCCGTTGCAGCGCACAATGTCTTGCGTAAGAAGTCAACCAGTCGTGGTGGCGGTCCGGATCATAGCAGACACGGCTCTATTGGCTCAGACCAGACGGCTGCACAGCGAGGCTCACCACTTTCATCTCCTCCCGCAATGAACTCATTTGACCCTGCCGGGCGAGGTCTCTCTCGATCGCAGTCACTTCATCATAACTCTGACGGTGCCGTGGTTGCCCAGAGACTGCCATCACAACAGCCCCAAGGCCAGGGACAGCTTTATCTGGGACGGATCGAGGAGCATGAAGAAGCTTCAGCCGGTGCTGCGATCCGAAACCCGACGACGACTGCAAGCTCCGAGCGAGGGAGAAGGAGTTCCATGGTATCATCACCACAACAATCGCCGCAGGGTAGCAGGAGGTCAAGTCTTACGACAGGAAGTCCCAGGTCGGCAACCCAAGCTCAGTTTGCTCAACAAGGGCAGCCGGCTCCAGCGCAGTGGGTTGCACAAGCACAGCAAAGCTCTGTTACCGGTGGTCAAGGTGCCATGCCCATGGCCGCCAATGTTACACCGTCGGGTCAACCGGTTCCAAAACCTCAAGCACTGTTGAAGAAAAGGCAGCCGACGCAGGAACAACCACCTGCACCAAATCCGTCGGTACCCCTCCCTGGACAAAACCTGCCAGGCCAGATGCTACAGAATCAAGTACCTCAGCAATTCCAGCAAGGCCACACGCCGCGCCCTGGGCCACCAGGTCAGATGGCTATTCCACCGCAACCGAGTGGACATCTACCTATGCATCCCCAGACGCCCGCTCCCAATGGAAGAATACACCCGCAACTTCAGATCCCACAAGGCCAGCAGGCATGGCAGCAGAACACGGCGTCACCATCATCCCAGGGATCGAGTGCAACTCCGAAAGAGGGAAAAGAGGGCAAGAAATGGCTCAAATGGTTCAAGGGAGGTAACAAGCCTGCGTCACAGAGCCCAACAGCTCCCCAGGCCGCATTTCCGGTGGCTCCTTCGAATACTGGTACTGCTCATTGGGGAGGCGGGGAGTATGCGCAACCGGCTGTGTGGCAGCCCGGGCAGCCCCTTCGGGTGCAGCAACCTCAAGCGCAACAGGTTCATGGACAGGGTTTTCAGGGGCATCCACAAGCAGGACCACCGCCTCATGGACAACAACTCCAGGGACCATTTCAAGGACAGCAGTTTCAAAGGCAACCACTTCAAGGGCAGCCGATAGGACAACGACCTCATGGACAATCACATGAAGGACTGCTGCCTCAAGTACAACCTATCCAGGGACAACCACCTCAAGGACAACAATTTCAAGGGCGTCCGCAAACAGAACCACAGCTCCAAACACAGCCGATTCGGGGACAACAACTCCAGACACACCAGCCTCAAGGGCATTCTCAACCAGGACCACAACCTCAAGCCCAGCCGACGCAAGGACAGCCACAGCAGGGGCCGCAACCTCCATTACAACCTGTTCAGGAGCAGCCAGTTGGACGATCAAGCACCCAAGGCACCCAAGGTCTATCTCAAGCTGGTCTCCAGCCCGACCCTAACATCACTCCTCATCAATCGGGGCAGGTAACACCTTTAGCTGGCCTTGAACCCCAAGGAATTAGTCGCTCACAAACGGAGTATCAAACGCCTGCTCCTGCAGTTCAAGCACAACCAGTGCATGAAGCTACCCGAAAGCCGTCGCCGATGATATATACAAGCACAGAACCTCAAACCTTACCCAAAGTAGACCCTCCAAAGGCGGACCCTCTCCTGATTCCTCCCATTGAGGCTTACTCAAATATTCAGGTTGAGCCAGTAACTCAACCGTTGCAAACGGCTACCTTATTTGCAGAATCCTCCCCAGGTCCCATCGATGTTCCGACAGTCAACCATGGACCCCTAGAAACCCACCAGCGCCCTGCGCTTGGGCCAGGTCCTTTGGCTCTTGGTACGAGTCCTGGTCACTCAAGCTCTTCTCCACAACCCAGTCCTGCACTCTCGGATGCCGTTCTATCTTCGGTCAGTCGCATGTCGTCTCAGCGAAGAGACAGTCTGTCAGATGCTGGTTCTATCACAACTCTCGAGGTTTCAGAGGCCAGAACTCAACCAGTGCTGAGGCCACAGGTTATTCAAGTTCAGAGAAGATCTCAGGACTTTCATCCCAAGGCCCAAAATGTTCCGCCTCTCAGCGCGCGGAACTCTGTCCAGGTTCAAGAAAGGGAGCCAGCGAAAAACCAGTCCTTTGAAGTCAGGCCTGATATGACTCTCGAAGTGACACCAGCCAGTCGGGTCGAAATACAACAACCAGTAATCGGACCCAGCTTACCACAGGACCCGCTTGCTCAGGAACGAGTCCTCACGCCTGCACCACTGTTTTCCAAGTCGTCACCATCTACAAACCAAGAAAACCAGAGCCAGAAGAATTGTCCAGCTGAAGCCTCACCAAAGGTTTACCAGACGCCAAAAGTTGACCAAGAACCAAATCCGCAACCCCTGCCACCTATCGAGGATAAATGGGCCAAGAAGCCAATAGTGGACTATTCTGGCGGCGACTGGGGCGATGACGATGATTGGGATTATTAAGAATATGTGCCTGATCCAAGATATTTATGCAAAGAAGTCATGATAGAAAACATTGAGCGAAATTTGTTTGGCGATTTTTGTTTCATACGAAGTTCAAGATTGTGTAAAAGTTCTTTGTACGGGATGAATGTGTATATAAAATGGGGAGGAGTTTCATAATGTGGCCAAAAGCTGTCTTGAATAAGATGCAGCTCGAAGGTATCATCAATACTACCATGACTATGAGAGCTGGATATTCAATTATGGGCCCCTATGGTCGCTGAACTAAAATGCTGATGTTTTATGACAATAACTCCCCTAGAAGAACCTGTGTCGTATCTGGTGTTGATGGGCTTAATGGTCATCACGTGAGGCCGTGTCACTGGCGCGATTACTTTGTGCGCTCGTCTGTTTTCGGTCTTTGTTCGCTATGGCCCGTCCTTTTTGATTTCTGGTGTTCTTTCAACCTTCAACCTACCTCTCTCTTCTGTTATCTACCCACGGCATCATATATCAATCATCGCAAAGGAAAGGATGCTTCGGAAACCATCATGACACCTCTAGAAACCCTGGCTGAGGCTGGCAATGGCGAGTCGCAGGATAGCCAGGCCATTCTTGAGGCCTACAGGGCGGAATTTGGCGTTGCCACGGTACGTAGCCCAATGGCACCCTAACTCCCAGCATATTTCCTGTGTTGTACTTTGCTTTTCCCACTATTTCTGCAACTAACCATGGCACCCATGTAAAGTTTCACAGTTTGTCGTCCAAAGGATCATCATATGTGCCGACCACAAGTATCAGCGACTCGAGGCAGGTATCGTTGATTCCAAACGAGGATGCAATACCGCCATCGGATTCGAATATTGGCCGACCAGGAACTACAGAAACCTCGAGTCTGGGCGACGCGTTGACAAATGAAGCGCGTCGGGATGGGCCCGCCACTGAGGTAAGACGATCCATGACACAGGGGAGCAACGAGCTAGGTTTAGTTGGTTCCGGGTGGGCACTAACGCAGACGCGTAAAAAGCAAAGTACTGCCACTCTCCTGGCACAAGGGCCAAAACAGGCCGCCTGGGACTCGGTGTCGACAAGCCGTGTCAATCCAGCAGGCAGCAAACTCGACAATTTGATCATTACGGATGAGCATGGCGACTTGAATCCTCAGCAGCGCTCAGTCACGCGTCATGATTATTCACACAGTAACGAGGAACAAAGCGATGTCTTCAAACCTTTAACTAAGAGCGACGAGGTACCTGTCGCAGCTTCTCTTGCGCCGCCGCCCAATATGGATTACTCCCAGCAAACTCCTACGCAGGTCAACGATGATCGTGATTATAGCGAGTACTGCGATATCGTGCCGTCAAGCCCTCTTAACGATGACATCCACGGCGGGTCGAACGAGCGCACACTTCAAGACGGCGACACCGGTGCCGTCAATTTTGGTAATCTGAGCGAACTTGGTCGGCCTTCTTCTCAGATCTCGGAGGATGCTGGGTTCGAGAACACTAGGGGTGACTGGAGGCTACCGGATGGCACTTCACAGCTTCATTCGAGCCATACACCTTACCGACCTCAAGGTGCCGCTGCCACCTTCGAAACACCTGCAGTATCGAGAAACCCGTTCGCGGCTAAGCCTAGTATCGGCGCACCACTAGCTGGCTCTCAACTTTTTGGGCAGACACAATTTTCTTCAGCAATTAAAAGGATCAGTCCAACCTCATCACGGCCCTCTCCGAACCTGTTTCAACATTCTGTTTCACCAAATATTATCGAGACGTCGCCGCTTAAGGACCGAGCTAACGTCTCCTCACCGACCGACATTCAAACATCTAGCCCGCAGAGGTTACACGAAGCTCCCGATACAGTTTCACGGACCAGGAATGGAGGAACTATCTGTGCAGCGACCCCATTAATCAACAGGTTAACGGGGGCCGAGGTTATTCCTGAATCTCCGCCGTCTACAGACCCTACACCTCGAGCGAAGCCACCTAGGTCATCCGGAACCAATGAACCCATCGCACACTACGAGCCTATGAAGAAGTCACAAGAGAGGAAGAGCAGTGACGGTTTTGTTGTGTTGGCTCCAGATTCCGACAGCGATACCGACGATGCTACGAAGCGCCTGGAACGCAAGAAGAAGATCGAAAGAAGTCGTGCCAAAGCCGCAGAGGAGATGGGTCGCGTCAGCTTCACGCCACGACTAAAAGAGTTGGAGCAGCCAGCGAGGAAGAAGCGGAGGGTCTTGTCGGGGGTGGATAGGGCTGATGTCGAACATGAGACGCCTGCTACCATGCAACAAGACATGAACCAGGAACTGCCTGCACTGGTCGGTGATTCCCAAAAAGGAGTGGTGGCCTCGAATGAGACTCAGCCGATAGGGTCTACCAAAGCCACCCCAGGAAACAGTGCGCCTGAAGCACAACACGTTCAGAGAGGACTTGCTACGATCGACTCAGTAGAGGAAGAAAAGGGCACCAATATGGAGGATAGGATACCGGCTACTAGCCCGGTGTCTTCGATACCACCGACCGCTCCGTGCAACAACCCAACGCCTCCTGAACCAGAGCTGCCGACTCTTGTTATCGAAGAAGAGACGCACGAGACAGGAACTGAGGACTCAGAACCATCATCATTACCGCCGATACGACGGAGAAATTTGAGGACTTACGGTCGTGGATTGCGACAAAAACGGCGCAATCCCTTCATAAGCTCTTCCAATTCAGAGGCGATTGAAGATTCTTTGTTCAAATTCAAGCCAGCATCTTCGCCATTAAGACAAATTGACGCCGCAGACACGCCGGAACAAACAACGGAGACTGATGTCGAGGTACAAGATGTGTCTGTTGACAAACCTGTAATCGACACTCCGCAGCCTAGAGAGACAGCTCGAAGCTCGTATCAGGATCTCCCACCGCCTATGACGACCCGATCGCGAGGGAAAGCAGACACTCCCATCACTCCAACAGCCGGCCGACCTCTTGCGCAACCTGCGCCAACGTCGTCGAGCCTGAGTGTTCTATCGAATACACCAGTGCCTTCGGCCAAGACAACCCCAGGTACCCAGGAGTCTCCCGTCTCAGACAGACCAGAATCAGTGAGCCTCCCATCACCGATGGGTAAACGCAATCTTCGAAAGGGGGGTTCTCGTACCGGAACAAATTCAGTGTCTCCTCAGCAGGTAACAAGAGCGGTAAGGGCGTCAAAACGATTTACACGTCTGGATTCGGAATCTACTGATGAGTTACACCATTCCCCTTCTGCTAGCGTTTTGGAAAGGAGCATGGTACACCCGAAGTCTAGCAGAACTTTTCGACAAAGTCTTGCTCCCGCTCCCCGGACACATCGACTATTCGAAGGTATGGTTTTTGCATTATCATTTCGCGACAAGATGAAACAACAGGATCGTTCAAAATTGGAGACAAAAATTACTCAAGCAGGCGGTACCATCTTGAGCGAGGGTTTCCAAGATATGTTTGAGCACTCGTCCGTCATGAACACGACTAGTCCTGTCATCGATGAAGACGATGCCCTGAAACTTAACAAACTAGGCAGCGAGAGCGGCTTCACTGCATTAATTGCAGACAGCCACTCTCGCAAAGCCAAGTACATGCAGGCTCTGGCATTGGGTCTGCCGTGTCTGGCTCACCAATGGATCACGGCATGCCTGACTAAAGGTTGTATAGTTGATTGGGAACCATATATGCTCTGCGCAGGTGCATCGGCCGTTCTCGGTAATGCCATCCGATCAAGGTCGATGGTGGCATATCCCGCCGCAGACGCCAGACTGGTTGAAACTATCCGTCAACGCCCACGGCTACTGCAGGGCCAGCGGGTCTTGGTAGTGGTGGATTCGAAGAAAGCTCGGAACGATGCCAAAGAGCCATATATCTTCTTGGTGACGACATTAGGTCCGTCAATATCTCGTGTTTTCAATACGGAACAGGCTCGTCATGTATTACACGAGCATGGAAAAGCAGGAAATCCTTTTGAATGGCTTTACATCGACAAAGGAACTGGCACAGCTGATGCAGTATTGGCACCAGCACAGCAGCCGACAGGCACGGCAACTAGAAAACGGAAGAAGACATCAGCAGCAATGCATCATACGTTCGGAGACATCCGAGTCTTGGATGATGAGTTAGTTATTCAGAGCTTGATCTTGGGACGAATGGTGGAAAAGGAAGAGATGGATTTCTAGTGTAACAGTATCAATAGATGTACGAGGGCTCATAATGCTATGTTATCAGATGCAAGTAAGAATATTGGCAGTTTTTTGCCCATCATGTCATGAAAATGCTCGGGTGCCCGGGATCAGGGATGTCGATGTCGGGTATCTATGTCGATGTACCTAGCCGATATTGTTCAGTTCTTGGCATGAGTGGATGCCCAAGTCCTCATGCATGCTAAGGGTCAGCTAGCCTCAAGCAAGTCAACTTCAGACGCCTGCTAATGAATGGTGGGTAGTAGTTGTAGTAGGTGTTAGCACCCCAAAACCAGGGGCGACATGGAAGTTCCAGCGGGCTACTGTACCTAAGGTTGAAGACACTACCTAGGTAGTGTTGGGTTCCCGATTTCAAAGTAAGAGGGGAAACGTATTGGATCGACTTTTACGACAACGATCAGAGACAAAGTTCGGCATTTGTCGCGGATTCAATTGATACAGTCACCCTCCTCTCCTCGTGTTTTTTTTTCTTTCCTTTTTCTTTTCCCTTACATGCACCCTTCAGCCAGGCACCCGCATACCCGGCTGTGTGCCATGTCGATGCCATGCATATGGGAATGACAAAATAAGTTGTCTCTCGTCATGATTCCTGGTGGTCATTTGGTTGTGTGGGAGAATGGTGGGTGAGGTGTATGAGGTTGTGAGTAATAGGGGTCGATGATGGGGATGCATGTGATGATCTACGAGAGCGGGGAGGTGGGAGGATTCGTGATCCGTAAGACTATCGGGAGATTTTTCCTTTATGGTTAATTTATTTTGAACCCTTACATAGAACCGGCGGAAGTCTCCAAGGTCGGGCAGGCACCTCGGATCTTCCAACTTCACCTGGATGGAATCCTTACCCCATGTACATTGTCCCACTGAAAGCCGCTGGATGCCCTAACCCAGGCCGCCTGCTTGAGAGCGTCGAGGTTCCTAATTTTACATGACAGTGATGTAAACTGATTGTTAGCAGTATCTAACATGCACCTCGATGAACGACCGCCTCGCTTAAGATCAACCGTATAAAGATAGATGCTGGCTTCTAAGTGTCCGCCAGCTTAGTTCTATTCGTGCCACCCGAACTGTTGCTTTACGGGGCTCGATGTTCTAGAAGTCTTCGAAACGGTAAAGATCATCACCATCTCCAAGGTTGACGGCGAGGTTAGTCGCTTGAGTTAACCATTAGTGGAAGAAAAACACTAAACAGCGTACGGGAAATGGGCTCATTCCCTGCCGATCTCAACATCTAGACTGGGCCGATGTCATGGCCCATTATGACATGACCTGCCATCACTAGCATTGCATGTCTCTTGAAACGAAACGCTGGTGAGTTTACCAATATGCCTCAAAAGGAGTGTCTACCATAGCTATGGGTGACGAATTTCAGGGCTACTTTCTTGACCGAGGCTGACAAGTGAGTGAGTGAAAATGTGTCTCTCTAAAAAGGTTTCAGACACCGTGATCGCACACTCATGTCATTCTTTCCAATGAAGCAATTATTATTACACCTTTGCTTCAACCTTGCCAGCGGGCTTTGAGATATTCCTACTTCAGTATGGAATGCAATGCCGGTAGTCAGAGTGTGACGAGGTCGGGCATCGGCTACTAGGTAGTTAGGTAAGTTAGGGTCGGGTTTACGAAAGTAGCGACTGTACTCTGTAGGGTTAGGAGGATTCGGAAAATGAAGGCCAAGGTTTATGAAGAAGATGAAGAAAAAAGAAGAAAAGAAAAAGGCACAGATATCCATCCATACGCAAGCCTGTCGATCGTGGAGATCCTCCACAAATATTTGGCCCTAAAATCAGCCGCTGGTATGATCCTAGATCAAGTCAATCCCACCTGGAGGGTCTAGATTCCCAACGGGACCCAGGGGATGACAACACCCCTCCCACTGTGCTGCCTCACCCTCGCCCTCACCCCCACCCCTCTCCCGTCCTCTTGTCCAGGTGCCGTGCTATAGCTGCAACAGTACTGGTATCGCGCTCTGCTCTCTTTCCATCCTACAGTACCTCCTTCCTTTCAAGTAGCAGTTTTTGCCACTAAACCACCCCCCAAGAAAACAATGGAGGCTTACTTTTCCCCTCCTTGATCGGGGAGGCAAGATCCCAGCAATTAACTGAAAACCCGCCACTACCTCCGACGCAAACCCATCCACAGTATCGGTACACTAGACCTACCTCGCAACCTTTCTCCAGCGAAAGAGAGAGGGAAGGCGAAAAAAAAAAGTAGCTCTGAATCTATCCATTGTTTCCCTCCCCTCTTCCCTCTGCTCTTCTCTTGTTTCTTCACCCAAATGTCCACGACTTGGAGGCGTCCTGGCAAGTGACTCTTGCATTATGGCATCCTTCTACAGGCCACTCAAAGTCGTTTCTGAGGGAGCACGAGAGCGTGAGGCCTTCAGGTACGTTCTCTTCTCTCTCCCCTCGTTCCAATTCCTGTTCCTGTCTTGAGTGCAAATTATTTTGCTACCGTAGTCCTTAGACTCAAGTCTTGCTGTCATAATGTGCGCTCATTTCTAATCAAACCTTCCATTCTGTGCTTATAGATACGGATCTCCATTTCTAAAGAACGTCCTCGATCCTTCTGTTACCGAATTAGCAGATCCAGGTGCAAGTTGTGAGAGAGCTCCCGCTCATCCCACTACCGATTATGCCTCTACAGGACAGGATCCTGTGCTCATGGGATTGGCCCAGTTGGGTGCTTTGCAGATCGGCACTGAGCGCGCAGTCATTTCACTCTTTGATCAGGATTCCCAACACATAATTGTGGACGTTACACGTCTCACGCCGCTCATCCGCAAAGGCGGCGCATCTGAGAACTCAGCACCGGCGGAGCCAGATCCATGTACACCAGGACTCTCTTTTCCTCGATCGCAGGGTATTTGCGGACGTACTCTAGTCGGTTGTGGGACTGTTGGCACAGAGGACAAAAACCAACTTCCAGTCACACTGATACCAGATATGATGACCGATGAATACTTCTCGAAGACCGACCATGTGCTGGGAGAGCGTCCTACTCGGTTGTATGCTGGTGTGCCTATACGATCTCCTAATGGCGTCGATATAGGAGTGTTTTGTGTGATGGATCCTATACCGAGAGCTCTTGACGACTGGCGTGGTAGTGATACACAGGTGCTTCGAGGTGTATCCACGGCCATTACAAAATACCTCGAAACGAAGCGAGCAAGTATCGCATATCGACGAAGTGAACAAATGACCCGAGGGCTCGGATGCTTTATGGAGCAAGAGGCGACCTTGTCCGAGTCGCGATCCAGCGACTTTCTGAATCCTGACCATAAACCCGACAACGACACGCCTCGAGAAGATATCGACAGTTTCCTAGGCACCTCGCCAACGCCTGAGAGTTTTCGAGATGTCACCACAAGCACTCAAGAAACTCCGGACAACGACTCGAGCCCGAAGCCATCATCGGCGCCAATCAAACCATGCGACGGCACGAAAACAACTTCCGATCAAGGGAAGGACTCTTCAAGAAGGATTCTTTCCCGAGCTGCCAATCTGATATGCGAGGGGCTTGAGGTCGACGGCGTCCACTTCTTCAACACCACTCCTAGCTCACCTGGTGTGATCCCGTTACGCAGCAGTCTAGAAGATCCCCAGTCTTCTCCTGGGCCCGAGTCGAGCAGCGACGAAGCCGCATCCAGTACTGCATCCGAACATATTGATAGTTGCTGCGAAACCCTCGCATACTCTGCCACATCCTCATCAGCTACTAAATCAGACACGGCCCTGGCACAGCACACGACCATGCCAATCAGTGTACTTCGAACTCTTTTGCGACGCTACCCCAAGGGCAAGATTTTCAATTTTGACAGGAGCGGAACTTTACAATCAACGACTGACTCTTCCGGAGACGAACATTTGCCGAGGGAGGCGGGGGTCAGGCGCTCCAGTCTAGCAGATATTAGTATGGCGGCTTCCTCAAAATGTCACAAACTGCTTCTAACGCAAGCTGCTGAGGGAGCAGCAGTTGCAAGCGCATTCCCTGGTGCCCGCAGCGTTGCCTTTGTGCCTGTCTGGGATTCTAAGCGAGATCGATGGCTTGCGGCTGGGTTCGCCTATACTTCGTTACCTACACGAACCTTTTCCGTCAAGGCCGAACTGAGTTACATGAGAGCGTTTGGCATGGTAGCCGCTTCCGAGATCCAACGTCTCGATGCTCAACTTGCGTCCAAGGCACAAGCAGACGTTCTCGGATCGCTCTCGCATGAACTTCGAACGCCTCTCCATGGAATCATTCTTGGGGTCGAATTGCTCGCCGATACCCATCTTGACGTCTTTCAGGGTAACATTCTTCATACACTGGAAACTTGTGGCCGTACCTTATCAGACACCATCGATCACCTACTTTATTATTCCAAGGTCAACCAATGGACGGCGAAACAAAAGAACAGGATGCGTGGACGAAGGAAGTACGCGACCATGGACCCGGCAGTCAAGGCCGCAACCAGCGATGTAAGGTTAGACACGCTCGCTGAGGAAGTGATGGACAGTGTCTACGCAGGTCACGTTTTCCAGCACATGTCTGTTGCAAGATTACGACAGAAGAGTAACGCGGATGCCGATGTAACCGCAATGCGTGCCTTGGACGCCAGACGAGCTGCCGAAGGCCTACCCAGTAGTCAGGATGGTGCCACCGGGACGGGCAGACTAAGCGACCAGGTTGCCATCTATCTCGACATGGACCCAACTGCCTCTTATCAGTTTTACACAGCAGCGGGAGCGGTCAGACGAATTGTTATGAATCTCTTTGGCAACTCACTCAAGTACACGGATTCTGGTTCCATCAGAGTATCGCTATCGCATGCTCTGATCAGCTCGAAGACGGCACGCCGTGACCGATACATGGTGAAGTTAGTAGTTGCAGACACAGGCAAAGGTATCGCCGAAGACTTTTTGCGAAACGACATCTTCAAGCCTTTTTCAAAGGAAGATGCTTTGTCACATGGTACAGGTGTGGGATTAAGTTTGGTCAAGAAGATAGTTTCTGCAATGGGTGGCAAGATGACGGTGGAGAGCGAAGTCAACGTGGGCACAACGGTCACGGTCATGCTGCCGCTGCTGCGAACCAGCCCGCTCGCGGATGACGGGGGCGAAGAGGTGCCTGTGGAGGATGAGGTTGACAAGGATCGAAGACTACTGAAAGGCCTTCGTGTGCGTTTATTAGGATTCGAAAGGTCACCTGTGCATGAGAAAACTGGAAAGGCGTCAAAAGGACTATTGCTCCCTGTGTTGCAGACGGTCTGTCAGCATTGGCTCCAAATGGAGGTCATAATCGGTGCTGAGGAGACGGGAGTGGCAGCAGATCTGGTCATGTGCAGCGAGGCCGCCTTGAACGATTTGACGGGAGATGAGCTGGGGAAAGCGCCTGTTGTGGTCGTCTGCACAAACGCTCTAACAGCGCACCGTATCTCGATGGAAAGCAAAAAGTCCGATATTCAAAGGGTATATGAGATGGTTTCTCAACCGTAAGTAATATTTCTGGGTGGATATCGACTGAGTCGAAACTGACATGAAGCATAGTATCGGACCTCAGAAGCTAGCCAAAGCTCTAATACTAGCTTTCCGTCGATGGAGTGACGTTCAGAACTTGTCGCCGCAGCCTGATGCATCACCGACGCCCATGAACGAGGTCCCGGACACCTTTGCCAGCCAAAGACTTGAGGAGCCTCGCAATGGTCTGGGTGTCAGTCACTTGGATGCCCCTGCCTCTCCCAAGTCGAGACCGTTGGTCTTGGGAGGACTCCCACCCTGGAAATCCTGCTCGCAACCGAAAATTCTATCACCGCCAGCATCGCTCGCCTCCCATCAGCCAGACTTGCAACCTCAACAGGAAGAGCGAAAAAGTTTCTTGATTGTGGATGACAATCCCGTCAATGTCAAGATCCTAGCGGCGTATATGAAGAAGCTTGGCCGGCCGTACGATACTGCAACGGACGGCCAAGAGGCGGTGGATCGCTTCAAAGAGAATCCTAACAAGTATGGGTGCATTCTCATGGATATCAGCATGCCGCGCTTGGACGGTATCGAAGCGACACGGCAAATTCGAGCGTACGAAGAAGAAGAAGAACAGAATCAACGCGTAGTCGTGTTTGCCCTGACAGGCCTTGCATCAGAGAGGGCGCAACAAGAGGCGTTTGAGGGAGGCGTTGACCTCTTCTTGACAAAACCTGCCAATTTGAGGGAGCTGAGTAATATATTTAGCGAATGGGGATTGATTTGATTATTTCTACCGCCTTTTACATGGAAAGAAATTACAAATACGGATGCCCTTTTTGGGAGGAGCATGGTTGGTATGCCATGTCTCTTGTATACGACACCAAAGGATTGTATGTGATGGGAGGCGTTTGGAAACAGGGTCAATTTTTATCAGCGTGCGTGTTTCGTGGAGTTTGAAGACATAGATGTAATATATGCTATGAAGTAGATGGATGAACAATATTGGATCTGGAATGACAAGTTCACCGTGTCTCCCGGCTCTGGGTGAAGATGGGACATGATGAGTATCAAGAGTTAGTTATCATCAACCATGATTGGGCTTGAAGCCTGAAGTTTGATTGTTCAAATTGTCTTGTTGTTAATGAAATACGATACTCACCGTGGTGGTGCATGGCCAAGAGTTTAGTACGCTTGTCTTAGACTTGTTTATATGGTTGAGTCCGGAAAACACGGATGTGTATCTCGGGTCGGCATCTTGGTATATGCCGAGAGCGTACAAGCGCCGCTGCGGGGTGCATTTGTCGATGATCGCTCAAGATAGTTGTTACCGAGATGTCTTTTTATCAGTACATTCAGGTTGCACCGGTATGAGAATAATGATGGGAAACTATAGTCAGGTCCGAATGTAGTTGGGTAGAAGTGTGGGCTATGTCGATTTTGACAATCAGGATAATCTGGAGCGCGACTAACTTAATGTGAAATACAACCACAATAATAGCTGCCTTTAGGTATTGGAAAACACACGAATACATGGTCAGATCATAGGCGAAAAAACGTGTAACGGACGCCCGCGGGACAGAATGAGTTCAGGGTACGTGCACTGTCCTGGACGTTGGTTCTTGGCTGAGTATTAGATAGGGGCAGTAAATCATATGTTGAGGGTACGGAGACAACACCATGTTCAAGGGGGAACGGCGTCATTGTCAGGTTTTCCTCTGGCTGTTCAGATACATGACGGTGTTTGCTTGGAATGTAGCGTGGGAAGAGTCATGGGCCAGATATTAAGTGCCAGTCGTGAACAGTATGTACATGTTGTATTCGGTCTGCATGAAGGGCTCGTTCGTTGAATATCAGGACACTGTAGGACAGGACAGGACAGAATAAACAAATAGGGCAAGGCTGATGAAGAGTAACACTTTAACGTCTATCGGGCTGTAGAAATCTTGAATGCACTATCCAAGAAGACAGACGCTCACACCGTTCGATCTGTTCGCATCCACGTAAACCCAGGTATACGTGTAAGTGAAGGGCTTCATCTATTCCCGACGCAACAAGGATGAGTAACGAACCCCCTGCAAAGCCCCCACACCAACATGCGGTTTTCCTGGACGGGAGAGCTTGAGCTCGGGCCAAGCTCTCTTCTTTTAGGTTATGACCCAGCATCCCGGTCATTTTTTTTTTCTTCTCGTAGTATTTGTAAGTGCCTTCGACTACAACTCGACTACATCACGACATGTCGCGTGCCATATTTTGAATGGTGGATAGGGACCTGACCCGATTTTGGTTGGGCGGTAGCGTAGAGTTAATCAAATAAACAGCTCGGCGACGGCCTTGTTCGTCCTTATTCATGATGCGTTATCTCCGTTATCCGCTTACACAGTTGGGTTCGTATCAGACCATTGGTACACTTTGACCCTCATCACCACTGGGGCATTTCTTTTTAAAGTCTTTCCCATCCCGCCGTTCGTGTATAGAATGTCCTTTTTAATTTTCTGATATATCCCATGTACAGAATCTCATAGAAACAGCCTTATAGAGATCTCTTAATTCCTGTCCCTTTTTGCCCACTTCTTCCCTAATTCTGCCCAAGATCCATCACTCCTTCCCTCCCGCCGAGTTATCCGTGTAATCAGTCACAAGGTATCCGGAAGGTGCTTTTAAGCCGCTTCGGAAGACTCGGGTGGCACTTCACTTACATACCTGATATCTTTATATCTTTTTAATAATCGGCTTGCCAATCAATCTAGTGCATCACCATTCTGTTCTTCATTTACCCTCCTCTACCCTACCGCTCAGCCCTTCCTCCTCTCACCTCGCTCATTTTGTCATTCTTGTCCCTTCTGAAATCCGACCCAACTTTCATCTCAGTACATCTGAGCTCGAATTTGTCTTTGGCTTCCCTATCTTACCTTCACCGTCATGGGTGTAGGCACATTCCTCGAGCCTCTCGTGGTGGCTACTCTGCTCTCAGGCGGAGCCTACTTCAACCGCAATAAAGATTACAGCTTAACCAAGGGTGATACAACATTCAAAGATAAATCATATAAGCGAAGCGATGATGTCCTCTCCGACCGATATTCTAGCGATAGTCTTTTAAGTGGCTCGAGTGGTCATGGTTCACCTCGACTCTCACCCCATGAACAACCGAACCTAAGACGCCGCAAGTTCCAGGTCTTTGGATTCAAGCGCACGGTTTCTACACCAAACACTCTTGTCTTCAAGGATAGACTTTCCAGTCGTTATCTCCAGAAGTTCCCCTTCCTTATCGAAGTTTGGTATTGGCTTCTCTTGTACTGGGTCTATCAGATTGGCCGTGCCTTCACCGCACTCACCCTCGTCGAAGGCACTGTCAACGTCGCCCGAAAGCATGCCCTACAGCTCATTCATCTTGAACAAAGCCTACACATCTTTGTCGAAGTAGGCTTTCAAAGGTGGTTCCTCGCTCATCCAGCTATCCTACACTGGATCAACCGCATATATTCCTTTATTCACATTCCCTGCACCATCTTCTTCCTCGTCATCCTCTTCTACTTCACCACCACTCGACACCGTCGGTACCAAGCTGGCCGTGCTAGGTCCGACAATGTTGCTGCTGGGCCTGCCCTCTATGAAGCTCGTCGGCGTACCATGGCCATGTGTAATCTTATCGCTTTCGTTATATTCACTCTTTGGCCTTGCATGCCTCCTCGTCTCCTGAGTGACCCCAACTATGATGGCCCGGACGCTGCTGAGGCCAAGAGTTTCGGATTTGTCGACACCGTGCACAGCGGTGCTGGAGAGAGCAGTGTTTGGACTACCAACAAGTTTTGTAACCAATATGGTAAGTGACTGATTGCTCCCAATTCTTTGACGTTATGACAACCACTAACTCTATCAACAACTGCAGCCGCCATGCCGTCTCTCCATTTTGGATACTCTCTCCTCATCGGACTGACCATTGCGACGCTTCCCATCACTGGCCTCCGTCTTACTTCTTGGAAACGAATCGCTATCATCTTTATTGGACTGTCATATCCTACCTTAATACTGACTGCAATTGTCGCAACGGCCAACCACTTCATCCTCGACGCTGTGGCTGGCGCTGCCGTCTGTGCCCTTGCCTGGCATGGAAACGGATTCTTGCTCAACCTCTGTATCCTCGAAGATTATTTCTTTTCTCTCCTCCGAACCCATAAGCCTATCAACTATACGGATCCAGAGACGGCGGTCGACCCCGACTTTCAGAGCCAGTTTTTGACAGAGGTTGTTTGAAAAGGACGGAAGTAACAAAATATGAGCCCACGAATTTACTTGGGTTCGCCGTCTTTGGATTTCTACTCGGGTCGGTCCGTTGAAGGAACCAATTATACCATTTCTATATTGCTTTTGTATGACTGTGAATGAATGGATAGGGGGAGTATGGGTCGGTTCACTGCTTTAGGAACCCGGGATCGGGGTAGTCTAGTAGGTAGTTTAAATGGCCTAGTAGTTGTAATTAGCCCATGCACCATGCTTCCATGGCGTTTCTCGTTCAGCTGAGGATGCGGTTTGTCTTTGTTATCCTGTCGATAAGTTATTTGTGAAGTCTAACAAATCTATGTCGCAAATAGGTGAAGCAGTCACTGAGGAGGAATACATTGATGTGACTTGTACAATCATGTTCATATGTGCTAGTAATTAACAGTCATGATGTGCGTTAGACAAACCAATGCGTACACAAAATTTTATGAACCATCATCTATTGTGGTAGGTTGACGTGGAAGCATACGTATCCCCAGTTCATCTGGTGAAGCATTTGCTAACCCTGGCTTCGTTTTATTCTTTTTTGTGACGACGCTCGCATTGAACGGGAGCCATGTCAGGTAAGCACGTTACGTTTAGAAAGAAAAAGTGCCTTTTTATCTCTATACAAATCACCCTGCTAAGTAAACAATTGCAAGTCTCGGCGCTATGCCTGCTAGGACGGGACTTGTAAAATACATGTCATATCATGGGAACATGAGAGAAATTATAGCAGTGCTGAGCTGACTGTAAGGTACCTTCCCTAACACCAAACCGGAGCAGGTCCCCCATGTGGCTCCCTCTGTGGCGGGGCACGTCGTCATCCCACCTCCGTTTTGGAAGGCACGAACCTCACGTTAATATCTGAGCAGCTGCCACACTCGGAGTGCCTCGAAGCTTCCTGTTCACATGCCGAGATTTTGATTCTCATTCTGCGCATCGAAGTATCTAATCTAACTGACTACTGCTCCTTTCTTTCCAGGCGACCTTTTTTGTTTACCTGTTTAATATTCTCTCATCTTCTGGCTATCATAACTTCTGAATAAACCCAGCTCCCAGAATGACGCCGTCTGACGGGCCAGGTGATGCCCCGCCACCAGGTCCATCCCAACGATCTGCGTCACCATCCAACAGCTTCTATGCGCTGAGTGATGATGAAGAGGGCGGCTATGACACTATCACCCACGAGGCTACGAGCAAAGGCGTGAAACTGCTCTTCTCTAAAAGCAAAGTAAGTGTTTTACGTGACTAGTCCGACATCAACCATCTACATAAATCATGAGCTGACATGACCAGGTCTACGTTCACCCAACTCCCTCTGCCAAGGACAATATCCCCGGCTACATCGCGCTTCTTCAGCAAAAAGGACGTCGCAGTGAGCGTCCTTCTTCAGCAGGATCTACTGACTCCCAGTCGATTGCATCTTCTGACCTGCTTCTTGCGTGGGTTCCCGAAGCCTCACTGGGCGACTCGGCTAGTATTTACGTCAAAGTCGATCTTTGCGACAGTGATGCCCCTCCCAAACAATCCTATCTGGTGCCTCCGCCGCCCACGGTCACCTCTCACGTTGGGTCGGTCGGGGGTTATGCCTTTGCCATTCCCGTGAGCGCCATTTATTCGCTTCTCGTTCGCCCACCGAGCCTAGGTTGGTGGTATGGATCCGTCATCATCAACACACGCGCGGGAGACAGCTTTCCTGCCTTATTTTTCCACGACAACGAGTGTCAAAGCACCATACAACAGAGGAAGAAGATTGCGCGCGACACTTTTGATCCCTTCGGTGAGAGTGGCCAAACCTTTTGGGGAGGTGACGAAGTTGTTCGCTGGATTAAGCGCTATGTGGACGTTGAAAGATCGGGCGCCGAGCCCAATATCTATCTTATCGAACCAAGTAAGGAGGATAGTGAATCCTTTGGCGGAAAAGTTACCTCAAGCACAGCACAACCCAGCACGGCTAGCAGTGCTCGAGGGCAACGGGCGGGAGGGCCGTCAAACAAGGAGGATCCTTTTGTCAAGTTCGTGAGAGAGACGGGCTGGAATATCATGGAAAAGTTCAGCAAAGTCACTACTCTGACAAGGAGAGCTGCCCAAGACCTGGTCGAGAATCCAAATATGCCCCCGCAAGTCCGTCGCTTGCTGAAGAATCCCGAGGTTCAGACCCTCCAGGACGAGTTCGACAGCGCGAGAATCTATCTAGCTCGGTGGGCTATGGGTATCCAGGAGCAAAGTGACCGTGATCGGAGACAGAGAATATGGTCGGCTCATGATGTTATGGAACTGGAGGATACCGATGTCGGCGAGTTTGAGCTGTTGGAGGGGTCCAGCAACCTGTCTCTCGAGGAGCGCAGAAAGGCTGTAACGCTCAAGGAGTGGAACAGTTTCTTCGATCCCCAGACAGGACGCCTATCCGTCACCGTTGATGAGGTCAAGGAGCGCGTTTTTCATGGTGGTCTGGATCCCAATGATGGCGTGCGAAAGGAAGCTTGGCTTTTCTTGCTTGGAGTATACGAGTGGTATGGTACCTCCGATGATAGAAAGGCACAGATTGCTTCGTTAAGGGATCAGTACTACAAGCTCAAGCTCTCCTGGTGGGAGAGGCTGGATGGTGATGGAGGCGAGGACGAGACTGGCGAGTGGTGGCGTGAACAAAAGAATCGCATTGGTAAGTGATGGAAGTTGAGCAAGAAACGAAGAGCCCTGACTAACGAACTTGCAGAAAAGGACGTCCACCGTACAGATCGAAACGTGCCCATCTTCCAGGGAGAAGACATCCCTCACCCAGACCCCAGCTCGCCGTTTGCTGAAGTGGGCACCAACGTTCACATGGAGCAGATGAAAGAGATGCTCCTCACTTACAACGAATACAACAAAGATCTTGGCTACGTCCAGGGCATGTCGGATCTGTTGGCACCGATATATGCCGTGATTCAGGACGATGCTGTTGCCTTCTGGGCGTTCCAGAAATTCATGGAGCGCATGGAACGAAACTTCCTACGAGACCAATCCGGGATGCGAAGCCAGCTTCTGGCTCTGGACCAGCTTGTCCAGTTTATGGATCCCGAGCTTTGGAATCATCTCCAGAGCGCTGACAGTACCAACTTTTTCTTCTTTTTCCGAATGATCCTAGTTTGGTACAAGCGCGAGTTCGAATGGATGGATGTGCTGCGACTCTGGGAAGGATTCTGGACAGATTTCTTGTCTGCCGATTTCCATCTGTTTGTTGCACTGGCTATTCTTGAGAGGCACCGTGATGTGATCATGGAGCATTTGAAGCACTTTGACGAGGTGCTCAAGTATGGTGAGTGTTTCGTCTCCCCTGTTTCAGTCTATCTGCTAATACTTTCTAGTCAACGAGCTTTCCGGTACCATCGATCTTGAGGCGACTCTTGTTCGCGCCGAGTCTCTGTTTAGAAAGTTCAAAAGACTTGTCGAGGCCGTTGACAAGAAGAAGAACTTCCCTCCTCCTCGTGAGAAGCCTAAGGAGGGTACTTTATCCTCAGCAGCAGAAAATTCAGGACCGTCATCAAATAATCCAAAGGCTGCCGGTAAGGGAAAGGCTGCCGAGTCGTCAACGCCGCCCAAGGAGAAGGTCATTACACCAGAACTGCGTAAGCTGTTGAGCCGGAACGTCGAGGTGTTGCCAAGGAAGACCGTAGCACAGAAAGGGGATGGGATGCCAAAGAAATAAGCCAAGAATAAGTATGTTGGCAAAAGAGAACCAACAGAATGGGGTTTGAAGGTTATGTAGCTATACGGAAACGATGAATGTCCCGGTGTTTAAGTCTTATAGTACTGATACGATGGTTTGGAGTTCCTGGCGGGTATTTTATGCTGGAATAACTGAGTTTATGGATCGATATGATGATACTCTACCACCTTCGCTCGTCTTGAAAAGTATTGTTGCCCTTCTGAATCAGGTTGTGCTTAAAATGAGATTTACGCAGGTTCACAACCGGACACCAGATGCGAAATCAGTCCATCGCATAGCAATTGGATAAACCAACGTAGATTGGTAACGGATACGTTGAACAAAAACTCCTGAATATTTCTCAACCCTATATGTACTCCAAGCATTAACTCCTCGCACCATCGTTCTTCAATCAATCACCTGTATCCTCTCGGTCCACTGGGTAGCCCTCCTCTCCTGAAGCCAGCACTACCGCCATTACCACCACCACCTCCTCCCTGATCATACATCCCTCCCGGCGCAAATCTATCCTCGTAGTTGCCCCCTCCACCTCCTGCTGGCGGCTGGAATGGTCCTTGACCGCCCTGCTGAGAGGGACTCGTCGTACGAGAACCCCATAGTTTCTGCCGTAGCCTATCCTGCGCAGTGTTGCCTCCCGCATTCGGCGGCACACTCGACGTCTCTGGTCTTCCGGCTGTGTTGTAGCTACCCGCTCGTTGACTGGGCAGTGGTCTTCTATCGATCCCTCCGGGTGTCAAGGACGCAGGCGGTCGACCACCAGCTCGTAAGCTCTGGGGTACCTGCTGTTGCGGCTGGTTTCCGTTATTCGTATCCCACAGACTGCTCAATCCTCCCGCAGCAGGTTGGGGTCCGCCGGCACCGTAACGGGCTCCGGCTTGGTTGACGAGCATGGGCTGTGGAGGAGGTGGTGCAGAGGCCTTTGGGTCGGGAGGAAGCCATGATGGTAGGGGACGGCCTTTTTCGGTGTAGTAGCCACGGAGAACACGGCAGACGTGGGTGTCGTCTTCTGTGTCGCCGTCTGCTTCGCCGGAAAGGAGGGTAGAGCGGAGGTTTGAGATTTGAGAGGATGTTTTGGTGAGGAGATTAGAGTACCAGGAAGACATTGTTGATCGTGTGTCGGCAGGCTATATAGCCTGGTCCTGGGGTCGTAGTGTTGCGGCCGGTCGCGTGGTTTTAATTCCAGAAGCTGAAGAGACGCTGCATTGATGTAACCGCAGCCTGCTGCTCTGGTATATTAGATCGTTGGTAGAGCAAAAGACAAAAAGAGAGAGAGAGAGATGGTATCGTTCTTGTTGTGGTGTCAAGTTATAAATAGCGAGGAGGGGAAAAGGGATGTTCATGAATTGGTGACGTTTAGCTGGGACAAGTTTGGTTTCATGGGTGCCTGAGCTAAGAGGTTGCATAGTACCGGTAATAACTTAACTTAGTACTTACCTAGTTATATGCGGCCGTGTGTTTTTGGCACAGGGTAAGTCCTTGGGTCTTTAGTGCAGCTAAGGATGTAGGACCCAGTCCTAAACTCTAACAGTTGGTTACTGAAACAACCTTGAAAGGTCTACAAAGCACCTACTGTCGAACATAACAAGATGTTGAGAATGAGCCATCATGGGGATGCACCACGAGAAACAGATTGATGTGCCAAGAAGAAAAAAATAATAATAATAATAAAATGAAAAAGTCTTTATGCATGAAAAAGAATTAACAATCTACCAGGTATCCTATCCATACAACATAGTATATACCATATGCCATCCTCATGTCAGAAAGAACACACTGATATCCCACACCAACAATGATGATCTCTAACCTCCCACTTTTTTGTATCTTTGCCCAAACCATTCAAGAATAAGAGCCGCACGTACGCAAAAGAAACTCCTCAAACGCCGAGGCTGTTCTCCTAGTTTTAACCACCTTCCCCCCCGACTTCCCTTGTCCGTTTTTTTTTTCACCACACTTGACAGTCTGCTCATTACCACGCCAAGTCATTGGTCACCTTCAACTTCTCCTTCTCCTCCTGTCGTGGTCGCTTGTTCTTCATCTTGACAACACGTCCACGCTTTCGCTTAGCACCAGCCTCCGCCTCGGAGTCCTCGCTGTCTTCATCATCGTCCTCGTCATCGTCGTCATCACTGCCGAGCCAGTCCTCGAGGTCATCAAGCTCTGCTTCACTCTCCTCAATGTCGGACACATACTCGACAGCCTTCTCGAGGTCATCCTCTTCCTCTTCCTCCTCGTCCTCGCTCCAGTCCTCGATCTCCTCGCCGTTCTCGTCAAGACCCTTGTCCATGTCGACGTCCCTCTTGGCACCGTCACGCTCCATGGCGTTGAGAACCTTCTTCCAGATATCCTCACTGACGTTGAGGGGTTGGTCACCGTAGGCACCCTGTCTCAATCGCTCAACCAGCTCGCGCTCGATGGTTCGTTCCAGCTTGGCAGCAGCCTCGGCCTTGCGCTCACGGGCTCGCTCACGGTTTCTGATCTTGGGAGCCATCTTGGGCACAAGTTTCTCGCCCAGGCGTTCCTCCTCGGCGGCAATACGACGCATACGGATCTGCACCTGCGTCAGGCGAGTGAGACGCTGCTTGCACTTGTGAATAAGGAATTTGGGCCAGTAGATGAGACGCTCATCAATCTGTTCAAGGGCCTTGTTGTAGTTGTTGGACAGCTTGATGCGCTCCCACATCTTGGATGGCAGATGGGCACGCTCGATGGTCTTCATGTAGAGGTACAAGGTCTGCTTTGTGGGATGCTTGCGAATGGTAGCATATCGCGAATTGGCGAGAGGGCATGACTGGCGATTGCAGAGACCAGTAACGTTGTACTCATTGCGACAGAAGGTTTGCTTCTTGTCAGTTCTGATGGGCATTAGTATTCAAGCTCATGGTCAGATAATTGCCAATTGTTCTCGGAGGAGGCCAAGAAAAGTCCTCGAGAGGCAATGGGAGAGCATTGGTCCAACTCACTTTAGCTTGAAAGAGCAAAATTGCTGGTTGATAATCTGCCAGACGATCTCATCGGATGCCATTATGAAAATTCAGTTTCAAGCCTTCGAGAAGGCGAGAACTTTTGCAGGTTGAGACAGGCGCTGGAGGAGAAGAACAAAGAGAAATGCTTCCAGTTTTCAAGCAAAGAACTAAGTTGAACCAACACCTTGCGGCTTGCCCTAACAAGAATGTGAAAAGATAGACGTTTCGAGGTTGTTGAGAGGTACAGAAAAGGCAGCGGGGGAAACCTTTCACTTTTTTTTTCTGCTTCCTAACCAAGCGACCAGAACTTCTAAGATTTTTTTTTTCTGCCAATGTACTGTTGCTCTAACATGGAAAGCGGTGAAACGCTCGAGCCAGTCAGCCGCGCGCCAATCTGGATCTTTGATTACAACCTCACCGCTTTCCCAGGTGGCTATCTTTTGGTGGGGGGACCTGTGCCCGGAGTGCACATTAATCCGAGCAGCCAGCCAGTGTTCCCTGTGGCACAGCACTACCTAGGTCGGCTAGAATCCTGTGCCACAACTCCAAGTCCTCCACAGAGGCTGACACCTAAAATGGGTACGTACCCGCGTGACGACGTTGCTCTGCGATAGCATCGCCTTGGAACCCTGCCTTGCCTGTTTCTAGCCGCTCCAACCTCACATCCAACAAACCACAACAGTCAACTTTTGCGCCCCAACGTCCACACCTGTCGCGCAATCTTCTCCTTCAGCGCATTGCACAAACCTTGCGACCATCCTTCTCGTACTCTTTATTTATTCCACAGAGAACCTCCGACATCGCCAATCACAACCCGCAACACTCTCTTAAACCCCCAGGTCTTCGCCCATCATGCCTACCGCAGGCCTCAAGACGATTATCGCTCTGTCCTTTGTCCTCGCCGTCGGTTTCCTTCTGGTGATTCTGTCATGCGCCCTCTGGAAGGTCTATTACCCACTGCTCGTCGTCGCCACCTATGTTATCGCGCCCATTCCCAACTGGATCTGCGGTTACGCTGCCAATCCTGATGATTTCGTCGAGAGCTCCGGTGCTGCGGTTCTAGATCTTGGACGATTCCTTACGGGATTCTTTGTTGTTATGGGAATTGGTATGTTGGCCATGCGTCGTCGTCCTTTGCCCTAATACCTGATCTGGGTGGTTCTCATGACGAGGAAACATCACGAATGCTTGGTCAGATCGATTTCTTTATGCTAATCAAATCACGTAGCCCTACCCGTCGTCCTCGCGCACTCCGGCCTGATCGAGATCCAAGCCATGATCATGTCCGTTGTTGGTGGTCTATTGATCTACGGCACCATCATCAGCTTCGGCCTCTTCTTCCAGGAGGACCAAGAGTTCTAAGCTAGTCATGCCAAGATCAGAGCGCTTACACAGCCGAGCACATCGGCATCTTTTATCGCTCGATCACATTCGAGCAGGAGGAGTGACATTCCATACACTCAATTGGATCCGGAAGAGAGGGACGACCACCGGTATAGCCGTTTGTATAACGTGTGTACGACTTTGGGGAGGAGGATTTGCATTCCATTCGGGCATTCAGCGAGCTCACATACTCACAACTGGTCTTGCGGCTTATGATCCAGACGTCTAAGGTTTTCGGGCGAAAATTCATGGGTTGACTTTTTGTTTCTTTGCCTTGTTTTGCCGTTGCCGAATACTTGTGCTTGCATCAACTAGATGTGTTTTTTTTTCACTAAACCTACGCCTGTTCCCAAAACTCTCAAAAAGATGCTTGTGCTCATCCCTTCTATCTATCATTGTTGAATCCCAAAACTCCGATGATGTGTACGTTGAGGTATCATCTAATTCAAATGCCGCATTCATTCATCACGTATCGTGTTCTGCCAGTTCCGTCTCTGGCTACTCACCCCCCTCAGCTCAGGCCACGTCTCGAAAGACCCCCATAGGCCCAGCAAGTTTCGTAAACATCTCATCCCGTTCTCCTTCGGGGGTGCTTAGGATCGTGACAGCACCTCCAGCCCCGATGCGCCAAACTTCTCGAGGTTCTGACTCTCCCTTGCCAGCCGGTGCCACTTCATCGTCCCAGCGGAACATGGTTCGAATGGTGACGCTCCAATCTCCTGCGCCTGTGACATCCATGTATCCTACGACGCCTGAGTAGAGGCTTCGTTCCTGTTGGCCTTCGATCACCTGTAGCAGTTCGCAGCTTCGCTTCTTAGGAGCACCAGTCATGCTGCCGGGAGGAAGAGCTGCGGACAGTGCATCAAGGCCAGTGTACTGGCATTGCGGAACATAACTGTTCCTGCGGGCTCCATTGACCTTTTCTGATCGGTCTCTAGGAAGCTGACCGTTGACAACTGTAATCATTTGGAAGACAGTGGCGTATTCTTCAACTTTCATTAAATCAGGCACCGTAACGTTGCCGACTCCACAGACGCCATGAAGGTCATGCCTGACCAGATCAACGATCATGAGATTCTCGGCTATCTCCTTGGGAACATGTAAAATTTCCTCAGCCTGTGCCACTGTCGAGACTGCTGACGACTTGCGAACTGTTCCCTTCATGGGTCGCATAGAGCATAGACCGTCACTGCTATGGCTGAGAAATCGTTCAGGAGAACTGCTCAGGAGGGTAGCGCCACCGAGTCGGATGAATGAGCCAAAGGGAGCAGGTTGGCGCTGTCGAAGAGTCTGATAGATGTTCCAGGGGCTACCGGCGTCGTTGGCATGTTGAGTTCCGGTGGAAGTATACTGAGGACGAGGGCGTGTCATGGTTGTCTGAGATGTAAGACAAAGCTCGTACGATTCTCCTGCTGCGATGAAGTCCTGGCATACCCGCACTTGTTCCTCGTATATATCTGGTTTTGGTGTCGTTATGTCAGTCCGGTTGACCTTGGGTGTCTGTACTTGTGTTTCATTCGCCTGGCCGTTCACACCATTTGAGTGTCCTTCTGTCCAAGCTGATGATGACTGGATCTTCTCAACGAGACTGTCAAGCCATGACTTATCGTCACTGCGTGGCTTTAAGTGCTGAATGTGGACAACGCCTGCCTTGTGGTCCAACACAATACTCTTGGTCACCCAGGCTAGGCAGATATCCGGCCGCCTGTGCCCTCTATCGCCCGAGACCATCTTCTTCTCCAGACCGTGTAAACCCATCTCATACGTGATAAAGCCCATGAAGCCACCCTTGAAAGACGAATTTGAGTCATCTGACCCAGGCGGGTTGCTGCGAGTCTCCCAAAAGTCCGAAACAACTTGCCAGATATTTGTTGTCCCGTGTTCGAAACTGATCATCTCAGTCTGATCCTGGCTGCCTTCGATACCAGGTAGCCGGACCGTAGCATAGTCGTCGGAAACGTTGTACTCGACACGAAGTGCAGCTTCGACCTCCAATGCTATGATGCTACTCACAGCTAGAGGATCACCATTCCTTGAGCTGGAAGAATCGAGAATGATAGTCTCGCCTGTTGCCAGACTGAGAGCATCAACAATCTGTGGCACTCCCACGCCCTGCGGCAACGGTAGCGTACGATGAACGTACTCGCATCCCCTTCCCACATCCCTCAACGACCGTCCCTGAGAATTGTCGCCTCTCTCGTCAACCGTAAGGCCTGACCACCACGTTGTCGGTCCATCCTGAGAGAGTCTTCTCCGTAAACGAGCCTTGTGAGCAGCCACTGACTCAAGATGATTTGGCGGAGAAAGAGTCTGGATCTGTAGCATATGTCCCCGAGGAGGGGATACTCGCCTTCCCCGCGCCTGGTTCCATTGCAGGGCGGCTCGGAACCAATTGGCCAGGACGACATGCGCGGCGGGTTCTGTGCATACCGATTCAGGGTGGTACTGCAGTCCCCAGAACGGTTTATCAACATGCTGCACACCCATGAGGATGCGTTCTGAATAACCGTCTTCGCGGACTTCAGTTGTCCATGCGAGAGGTGTCAGTTTCGGGGCTTGCTTCAATGGGACCCATCGCTTTGTTCTTCGCCAGTCATCGTCGTCTTGAATTTCATCCTGTCCAACGTCGGCGCATAAGCTGTGGTAAAGAGTTGTTTTGAAAGGCGGTACTCCGTTGAAGATGTCGCCAGGGATATTCTCCCGGTGCTCAATGTCCCGCACCATACCATGCAAACCCCTTTGAAGCCTTCGAATGGCACCTCCATGAGCAACTACCAGGCTCTGAAATCCGAGACAAATACCTAGGACAGGAACTGTGAGATGCTCGGGTAGGTTCCATAGAAGTCGAAAAGCACCAACATCCTCAGGGTTGAGTGGCGATCCAGGTCCAGGGCCACAGACGACGGCATCAAACTGTGCAAGGTTGTCGATAAACTCGGCCTCTGTCCATCTAGTCGATGTGACCTCGTCTCCGTCCTCGTTCTTATCCAGTGTCAACAAATCAATCCTAATAACAAAAACCTGAGCTCCTAGAATTGTACGCAAGAGTGAGACGATGTTGTTGGTGAAGGAGTCATAGGCGTCGATAAAGAGAATCCGCTTTGGGACTTTGACCACAGACGCTCCTTCCGACTCCGTTGCTGACCCTGTAGCCATTTCAGGATTCGAGGAGGCAAGTGATAATGAAGGGAAATAAAGTTGATTTGCTCAGATAAAATGGTAGTCCTTTTTTTTCCTCCTCTCTCTTTTCATGATTAAAGAAAAAGAAAAAAAAAACCCCCCAAAAACTCGGTAAGCCGTCATTGGGCGATGGACTAAGAAATTTGCCGCATCAAGCCGATCAACGGTTCTTGACTCGGGATTCAATGGGAAAACTTTAATGAATGATTGAAAGCCTCTAAATACCCTTTCCAAATAAATTGAGACACGACAGAACCGGTTGAGTATGCATTATCTGTTGATCACTATCTGATCTTGTAGTGTTTCCAGCTGGTGTTTAGATACGTATACAGTGCAAGTAGCAACTTTGTCATACCCAAATTTAAGGATGTTGTGGCTTCCTCACATGGACACAACAAATCCATCAACAGTCATGGCCAGCGCCTTCTAATCACATATCAATCATACAAGCTTGATCATACGTCCGCTACGCATTGATGGTTCCAATAAATGCCGTCTCACATAAATGGCTATATCTACATCACCAACCATTCATCTATAATAATGTTATTTCCCCCTTCATACATCTTATACACGATCTCTCATCTTCAACAAGCACGGTCGTCTCGCGTGCCATATTCTCCTCTCTTTCATCCCCAACGCTCCGTCCTTTGTAACTTGAGTCTCTGATCTCGGTCGACCTTGACCCCTTGACTTATCCGCTACGCTGAACTCCTCCCATATATATGTCTCCTCCACAGAGGCAGAGATCTCGAACTCGCCGCGGCAGAGTGCCGTCACGCCCAGCGATATCTCAGTGCTACCATGTGCTTCGAGCTTTGGAAGAACTTGTTGTAGTGTGCCGGTCCATGCTAGTTTGCGTGTAAATTCCAGTCCAACATTGGCGGGCCGATGGCACAAAGCAGGCATAATTCTGACAAGGGGCTGAATTGGCTGTGCTGTTCGGTTGGTGATGTGCAGCTTCAGTTGCATAAACTCATCCACGTAGACCACATTTTGAGCATTCTGCCCATTCACGTCTTCTACTGAAATGTCAATGCCAACCTCTTCGACCTTGAGTGCCTCAATCATCCGCGTAGTGAGTCGGATATTCCTCAGATCAACAGCACCGCTCTTCTTGGGGGGTGATGTTGTTTTCCAGGTCGCTCGTAAACACCCCAGGATGCGCTCCCGATACCAAAACATTTCCCGACTAGAGCGCTCCATCTCTGGAGAGATCTTGCTGGCACTGACGACAAACTGCCTGGTTCGTGAGGGGTTTAGTGTAGGTACTGTGGCATGCGGGTCTTCAATGAATATTCTTTTGATCGGCATAACAATGCGACTTGTGTTCCCAGGCAGAATATCCTCGTCTATCGCAACACCGTCGTCGCTTTCCAAATGGACCGCCATCTGGCTGGGCCATGCATTGCGGAGGTCGAGTGAGAGCAAACAGTATTCATCAGGCTTTGTCGGAGCAGAATGACCCAGGCGGTCCCAGAACGGTTGTGGAATGTTTCCGTGTACGGGTAGAACATCAATCCTTGCTAGTTCCACACTGGCATTGACTGTCACGGTCAAATCCAGCGACACTTGTCGAGTAAAGAACTGATCCACGATCTCATCCTGGGGGCAACCGAGGTGGGTATAGTCGACTTGGATTGTCGCATGTGTTAGTCCAGGCTTGCCGAGGATCTCAAATTCAAATGTGGTTTCGCCCCCAGCCGCGATATGGCGTTGCTTCTGGCTCTTGGGGAGCCTGAGCGCCTGCTTCTTCATCAGAGCCAGCTCATACTCGTAAAGCTCCGTGGGCGTCGAATCCCGATTGTTGAGGGCTGCTTGTAGAGGCTCCTGTGTAGAATCCTTGAACGAGAAAAGCATGAAATCCACAGGCGTTGAAGAGGTGTTTTGCAGTGTGACCGAAAACACCTGTCTTTCCCCTTCCAGAATCATTACTGAAGATTGCGCCAGGGTTGTTGATTTAACCACCACCACCGGCAACTCTTGGATGGCCGTCAAGTTCAAAGATTCAGTCTCCAAGTTTCGTGTAAACTTTTGAGCCGACGTGATGGTTTCCTCAAGAGCTGCCAGTCCTTTTGCCTTGACCTTGACATCGCGAACAGGCGTCCATGGCTGAGAGAAGATGGGGAACCGCCTCTCACGACATCCACGCACCTTGACTATGGCACCGACGACTTTGACAGCACCCATCTCTAAGGGACGGCCTTTGAGGCGCACAACTTGTGTTCGATATGGACCGATAGTAGTTGTGTCAGGCACGGCCTCGAATTTCACACCTTCAGTTGCCAACTGAATCTTTTCAACATCAACCTCGATGTCGTAGGGGTTCTGAAGTGTGATCTTGAACGTAGCCAACTCTCCAGCAACCAAGTTTTGATTCGCCACCTCGTCGGGCTTTTTCAAGAACGGATTATAAATAAAAGGGTCCACGTCCTGAGACGCCCGAGTAGCACTGGCGCCAGGCAGCACACTCTTTGCATGTGGTATCGGCGTTCTCGAGCCCGGAGGAAGCTCGAGTTTGATGGACCTAACGAGGAACTCGTCCCAGTATTCGGCCGCCAAATTCGTCATTCCCAATCGCTGGACGAGATTTGAGGTCCTGGAAATGTTCGTGGCCAATCGGACCTGCTCATCTCGAGCAATGATAGGCGATGCATCTTCGCGTCGTGGGCCCGGGGCTATTCCTGACCCGGCAGTACGCAGCAGGTCGCTTGAGAATCTGAGAACTCCGCTGAAATCAGGAAGAGCCTCGCAAAAGTTGATGCATGCTCGGAGAATGTTGAGTTTGATGGTCGAGAAACCGAAGAATCTGGCTGCAGACTGGCCTCGTATCCTAGCAAGTACGGCTTCGTCCGAGTCATCGATGTCTTTGGAACTGTCACTGACTTTCCTAGCCATATCAAAACCAACAATTCCATATGACCTGCATAGCATCCCTAGCAGTGCATCAATGCCTTGTTCTATGTCTCCTTCGCCAAGGTCAAGGGCAATGGCACCATCAGCCGACCCCGTCCCTGAGGTGCGTGACACAAGCCCTGCAGCGGGATGTATTCCCATATCAGCCGCGCCTCTGGTCCTCGCTTCGACAAGACCACCGATTAACACTGAGACCAGTTCTCGTATCACCATCGCTTTCTTTCGATGGAGACCAAGTGGCCCTAGCACAGTGGCGATGCCACTCAATATTGATGCTCTGTCCACGGTAGTCAGGAGTTCCGAAGCGGTCGATGGGAAAGCTTTGAATAGCATCGTTACAATCTGCTGTCTCGTAGGTGTGACCAGATATCGGGGTGACGAGTTCATTTTTGGGTCTGGTAGAACTCCAGTAACCATGATATTGAGCGCTCGTGAATTAAGTTTACCGTCGGCTAGATGGATAGCCGAGAGGATCTTGGAGAATCTAATATGTGCCTCGGAGAGTGGTAGCAGAGGAAGCTGTTCTGCGGATGCTTTGGAGTACAGCCCTAGAATACGCTCCAATAAATCCGGGAGGATAAACTCCAAGTTTCTCAGATGTCTTGGCTGCTCGTTTTGTCCCAAAGCATCAGTCTTCGCAGACATGCTTGTCGGGCGGTCCTGTGTGGGCATGCAGATGGCGGGTACCTGAAACTCAAGGTTAGACCATCCTAGGAGAATAAGATTCACCAGGATCAATTCCAACGCTTTCCCATGCCATAGATGGTCGTTGACCGTCTTTGCAATGGTGCCTGCCTCAGTAAGTTCCTTTATCGAGTCACTCCATCGTCCAGCCTGAAGGTACATCGAGCCTACCACTACAGCAGCTCGACCCTTCCCCTTCATCCTCGATCGATCGTTCGCGCTACCAGGACCGAAGCCCTGGACCGAGACTCTATCTCGGCTCACTTCTCTGGAACTCTCAGCAGTACCAGGGCGCGAGTTGTGTTCAGTATTCGAGCTTGCGCTAACTGTGCTGCTCTGGGCATCGTCCGACTCGAGTGGAGGGTTCGATAAAGCACTCCTGCCATTCAATGATGTCAATCCAGGCATTGAGTTGCTTGACGGGAGATTAGACCGTGTCGGAACTGGTGGCATGGACACGCGTGCATGGCTCCTCTCCGAGATACCGCCCGCCGAGCTCGATCTTCCGCTGTGACGAGGCAAGAAGGAGTTTCTCCTTGATAACCCATTAATACCTCCCTCGCCGCCCCAAGATGCGCCGTTAGTATGCCTCGAGGCTGAGTAATGTCCCGGTGACTCAATGTTGGTCAGGGCCTCGTATGACTTGGCAGGAGTTGTCATTTCAGCCAGCAAGAGTGAGGACACGTCGCACATGACCGTCTTCATAGTCGTCCTCTTGCAATTCTCGGCCGGGGGGATAGCAACGAGGCCTTCAGGGATGGAAATTTCGGTGTTATCTGGGGCGACATAGTCGAAAATCAGGACCTGATGCACTAATGCCTTGGGAAAGTTATCCCGCAGCTCCTCGAGCTCCTGGTCCAGCGCTCTGATGTTCTTCTCGAATGTCGTAGGGTCGGTACCGGTCAGGGACCTTCGCTTGCTGAACACATCTTGGGAAAGTTCGGCGCCGTCTGCCAACGCGATGACAGCGAGTGGTTCTCGATACAGGTCGAACGGCGAAAGGGCAATATGGGAGGGTGGAGGAACGTGTGTGACGAAGTCGTATATCATAGCGCCGTCTGGGTATGCCAGAGGGGAAAACATATCTAGGTGAGTGACGACAATTTAGTTCCATGTCGTCGAGTTCTGATATCAGCCTTACTTACTCCTATTCGGCCGCCCATCGGCGCTGATGTCGCGAAGATGGACAACATATTCGCGTTGTAGTCTCTTGATGAAAGACTCGAAGCGATCTACTTTGACCTGACCCAGAGGTAACAGAAGTGCCTTCACCCTAGCCGGAGCGGTAGGGAGCAGAGGATCCAAGCTCATCCTAGCATCTGGTGTTCCTTCAACATTGTCCGCCAGCTCTTGTATTAGGGAGGTTGCTCTCTCCAGGCGATCTCTTGCGGGGAGTTGTGCTTTGTAGCCAATGACGTGAGAAAATGGGGGAAGTATGCGCAACTAGAAATGCATTCTTCTTCGACAAGGTGTTGGTGCTGTATCAATTGGTCTTGCGCTACCTAGGTTCTCTTGAGAAGCTGTCGGGTTTATAGTTGTAACTTGGGAGCTTGATATCGTCCACCTTGTTACATGAGACTTGCAGCTTCAAGGTACCCTGGGTATGGAGCTGACAGTTGATTGATCAGTGGTTACGGTGGAGATGCCTGGGGGAGGACGGAGCCATCTTTTTGCGAGCCGATAGGACACATAACTGATATTGCCTCTGGTTTTACCCACGCACTGATCACAGCCTGCATTTTGTAGGTACTTGACTCGCTGAACTTCAGGCGGTTGGCTCCCCTTCCTACGGAACCATGTGCATCTCCATCTTGAATACAACACCAAGAAATCGCACCACAGCAGTGTGGTGGAAATCCTTCTCCAACTTTATCGTGTGAGCAGTTTCTAGAATCAATATGATTGTACAGTACAATTTCTGTTCCACCCCGGGTATCTGTGTAACTGGTGTCGTTTTTTATCTTTTTCATAACCTGATTGATGTACCCTGCAAGCGTTTCCCCGTCAATGTCTACCAATCCTCAAGGCTCGGTAGACGATGGCCCCTGGGGAGTGTTTTCTCTCGTTTTCCTATCTCTTGCCTCCGCTTGTAGTTCGCTTTCAAAGACATCTACCGACAAGCTGGCTTCTACAAAATCTTCAAGTTCCTCCGTAACAGTTTTGAGCTTCTCCTTGACCGCCGTGGCACCCTCGTGACCAACGATATGCCGCGCTGGAGGGTTCTCATGGCCACCAATGGCCGATAAGGCATGCACCGTCTCCATGACTAGTCTGTCAGCTGCAGTAGGTGAAAGCTGTGGGAACCGGTGAATGATCTCGCCTGGAACGACATCAGGTTCAAGAGCAGTGCTGCCAGGTGAGCAAGGCGAGGCGCCAGAGTCAGGTGTCTGTGGTATAGGCATGGCGGTATCCGGGTGTGCGTTGAGAAAGTTGCTCAGCATATCTCGTATGCTCGGTACAGACTCGGGTCCTTGCTCGTAGGCCGGCATGGGCGGGGCAAATGTCAATCGATTGGTAAGTGACTGAATCTCCTTGCTGGGCTGGATGATGGTGACCTTGATATTGAATGGTGCAATTTCATACGCAAGGGAATCGCAGAAACCCTCAAGAGCCCAGGTAGCGGCTGTATACATGGACATACCCGGGGTGCCGATGTGACCACCAGTACTGGTGAGCACCATGATGTGGCCTGTATGTTGAGAGCGAAGCTGAGGGAGAGCAGCTCTGATGAAATTGACCTGTGAGAAGAAGATTGACTCGAATTGGTCACGAACCAGATTCTGTGTATAGGGAGTGGTTGAAAGTTCTTCAACGGTACCAATGACAGCTTAAAGGCGCCAGTGTCAGTCAGTCTCTGTCCTTGGCTGGGTGGTGGTTTCATAGGTACATGGGATATGAAAGATACAGGAATGGTAACATTGGATCGTTTACTTACCTTCAGACTTGCAGCATAGGAGAATGTCTATGCGCCCAAATACCTGAACTGCCTCTGCGATGGCAGCGCTACAGCTACCCATAGCAGCGCCATCACAGCGGATTCCCCGGATACGGTCTTTCCAGCCCTCGCGGTCTTTGCGGGAACTCTTGCATTCCTCTACGAGCTCACGGAATTCTGCGCTGCGTGCATCATGATCAATCTCATGAGGTGGCAGACAGGCGACAACATAATCGCCGTGAGAGAGGAGAAGGCGAATCAGACGGACGGCGAGTGGCGAGAGGGCTGAGGTGAGAAGCCAGGTCCGAGGAGAGTTGTGGGTTGCTGCAGAAGACGGAGGGTCAGCGTCAGCCATTGTGACTGCAGCACATGGTTTGAGGAGTTGATGATCTAGAATGTGTAGTCGGCCTCGACAAGGAAAGTCCTTGGAGGCGATTTTGTTGTGAATATGAATGTGTAGGTATGTGTACGTGCTGGAGCTCAAGTGTTGTGCCTCATAAGTTTTTATACCTGAGCATTCGCCACGATATTGTGTGGAGAGCAATAATGATTCCTCATCACCACGCCTTTATTGGCTGTGGCCGGGAATAATCCTTGAAGCGAGAGCTCCAGAGTATCTGAAGTTTTCAGGGACAAGGACAAGGACAAGAAGAATGATAATCTGATAGAATGGCGATGAAGGCGCGCGGAGTATGGGACCGGACAACCCCCCCGACAAAAATAACATCATGGGCGGCATGCTTTCCATGGCAGTTCAGCTCAGATACCCACGGCAACAAATGAGAAAATTGCTAGCCGAGCCAGTCCCGATACCGTATCGCGCCCACCGCAGCAAGCACAGTGGGTGTGGGTGGGCGCTGCAGGCACTCAAATCAGGGGACCAGCCAGACACGAGGGTAACCTTAAGGGTCCATTGAAAGATTGACCTGATTCGATCGACCAGTGCCAAGTGTTTGTTGATGGATGTGAAGGGTAGGGTTGAAGTGATATAAGGTGGAGAGAGCATGTGTAAGGAAAGAGAATGACAATGTGAGATATGCCATAAAGGAAAATTACTTGAACCAGATAGGAAACAGGTATGGGGATTCGAAATGGGAGATAAGGTGGAAGGGATGGGAGAGAAAAAAAAAAAAGAAGAAAAAAAGACACTTACGGAACGAGGGGTTCGGCACTGCATGATTATGAGCGTGTCGCGGGGTAGCGGTGCCACCAGTGGGAGGAGCTTGATGGGTTTTTTCATGGGCATGGGTATTGTTAACAATGCGGTTTGTCCAATCTGGCGCCAACATTGTCCGAGACGACAGTAATTCGACCAAAGATCGAGGGAGGCCGGTGTGATAAAATGACAGTCTATTTCGCGCTTTTGATCGTTTTTTTTTCTTTTTCGATATGTTCGAATGATGTAAATCAGTGTGATTCCGTCGCGATTCGTTTTCGTCTTCTTCTCATGGTATCTAGGCCCTGAGACATGCCGAAATACCACCACTCCCGACCCAACGGCTAGATTGATGTGTCGATGGTTGACATGGGATAGGTTGCTTCGAGTCGGTTCGTGAGGCTCGAATGGCTGTCTCAAGATGACAGGTTTGCAAGATGGTATGAAGGCGCTGAACTGTGACTTCGATAATGAATGTTGGGTCAGGCTGAAGAGGTAGTATTTATATACCGGTGTCGAAGATGCTGATGAGAGATAGTTTCACTTCCAATACACGAGAAGAAACGTGTCAAGAATAATATCAAGGGGTCAAAGTTTTCGAGAATAAGAATAAAAGAATGGAAAAAGCTAAAGAGAAAAGGAGATGAAATATGATAGAAAGGATTGAATAGAATCCTGAGGTAGCAAGTCGGAATTAATTCCGTTGGTTCTCGATGCCCAAGGTGATTGATAAAGCTGCCAAACGACCTCTGCCCTTTCCCCCCTTGAAGTTCTTGGCTTTTGTAAGCTTAACGTTGTAACAGCTTTCGCTAAAGTTGATGCTTGGGAACAGCCACGGTGGAGGCTAGATTCGACGGCCGGGATCTATCATAGAGCAAAAGGTGAGGGTAAAGAAAGGTAAAGAAAAATGTAGAAGTTGAGGCAGAGATAAATGGCGATATTTATTCGGTTACATTAAGAAGAATAAGAGAACAAATCGGAGAAGCGATAGAGTGGGAAGGGGGAGGGTTGAGGGGGAAGATGGAGGGTGAAGATGTTAGTCCAGTGTGGTTAATGATAGGTGAAGAACATGGGAACGATGCCAAGATCCCTGCAACAGCCAGGCTTCATGATTCAAGATGCTGTGATTTCGGAAATCGGGTTGAATTACCACAAGCGAACATGGGTCAAAATTGATCAATCCGTCCGTTAACCGACTACCTGG
The DNA here is from genome assembly GCA_013623525.1 of Fusarium dimerum. Lineage (NCBI taxonomy): Eukaryota > Fungi > Ascomycota > Sordariomycetes > Hypocreales > Nectriaceae > Fusarium > Fusarium dimerum. The sequence goes on along the minus strand of JABGLY010000292.1, from coordinate 15,133 downwards.
CAAGGCATAGCATACTGTTTACGAATAGCTGACTTGTGGGTAGATCATGACCCTTTTGAGTACCAGGTGTTGGTCGTTGGTCAAGGTACGAGACGACGGGAGAAGAGTTCTGGACTAGCAACGGAAAGAAAACGAGGTCCACACATTGCTGGTGGCTTTTCTTTCGCAACGGCTACGAGGCGTTAGCGGGGGCTTACCGTAGTGCAAGTGGGAGAAGTCGGTCCGGTGGACTGGATGATGGTATTGGTATGGTATTGGTATGGTATTGGTATGGTATGTATGGTATGGTATGACCGGACGATAGACGATGAACGATGGATGACGGGTGCTGATGGGAGGTTTGGGTCCAAGTGGAGAGGGATCGGGGAGTGGAGTTTCAACCCTTTCCTTCGGGTACCAACTGTCCTCGCAGCGCAGGCAGGCACTTTAGCAAGTACCAGTGAAAGCTTGAATCAGACCAGGTTGTCGTTAAGAAGGAGGCTTAATTCGAACACGTGCCAGAATATTAGGTCTATTTCAACTCAAGGCTTTTTTAACTAGGAAGAGAAGCCGCAGTTATGTGTTTAATATTGAGTATGAATGACTTGAATAGTTCTGTGATGGACTTCATCTGTCTGACAGTGTGACGTCTACAAGCGCCGGTACACCGCCCGAGGAGTTGCAGAAAAAAGACCCTGAATTTTTGAGCTGAAACAGGGTCCAGTGCAATAAAAGAGAGAAAGAAAAAAGAGTGTGAGACATGCACTGCAGGAACATCAACCAAGTTAAAAAAAAGAATGACATCTTCTTTTTATTGATGCATAAAGAGAAAAGAAAAAGAACAAGAAATAGCATTATGGACCTAAACAGCAGCCATGCAATTCGCAAACACGACACATGCTTCACTATTATGTCTACTCAATCCATCTCTAAATCTGAAATCCTAACCAGGCTTCTTCGTCCACCACCTTAACGCCGTTCGCTAGGTAACCAATCCATAGGTAGTCTACTGTCCCCTAAACCTGCCCAAGACCCTCCTCCGATTCTAGCACCAACACGGTCGCACTACTGCCGGCACTACGGCCATGCATGGAAAACCCTTGGATAGAAACTGGGCTTCTAGCGGCCCCCCTCCCCAAAAGGAAGGGTAGAATAGACGAAAGAAGGAGGTGTGAAAGTATTTCTGCCCTGGTAGAATTTTTCATTCTTCTCGCACTACGACTAAGCTTACCTTAGCTGCGATAGCCTACCCTTTCCACTGGGAATACCTAATTCGCACTAAGAGATCAAGCCACTTGGCGCTCACTCATCGAATGTCAGACCACTTCACAGTATCATGACATGCGAAGTGTCAAGAATTACAACATCGGAGATACATCCGCAGAAAAAAAGGGTCATAGCTTGTGCTCTCGGTTCTAGACCCTGCTTAGCCAACCATCGCCCAAGAGGCAAAGGTACTCCACCCTCTTCAGCTTATCCACTGAATTCCCTATTAAAAAAACATGGCTCCCCTCCCCCCGCACCATGCTCTCCCAACAAGGATATCCCTATACCAAGCACTTAGCCAGGTGATATCGCTCGGTTCAAGGAGTTTCAAAGACAATATAAGTCTTAATTAGATTAGATTGATGAGAGTTAAAATAATAATAAAAACACGACTAAATACTTCAAGCCGTGTATCAAGTATCATTACGGATATAGGCCCAACAAAGACTGTTTTTGAACCAGCATATCATATCACATACTCAATAAGCCAATATCAGCTCCTCTCGACAGGTTTGCTCTCATAGCATATAGATTGAGGGATTACCCCTATAAATAAGCCCCTATTTTTGGGCATCAAAATAAAACAACATCCCAAAGACAATCATCTTATCTGTGTCCATGCAAACACAAAAACACCTCCTACACACAATCCATCCCCTTTAATTTCCCCCTTCAAAATTTAGCAATACTTAGGTATCCTTCAATATCAAAACCGCATTTAGTGCTTGTTCTCCTTGTTGTCGAACTGCTCCTCTCGGATGCTAGTGGTTCGGCCAATCTCGGGGTTCTCGTTGTCGAGCTTGCTGTTGTGCTCAACGACGCCGAAGAGCTCGTCCATCTGCTCCAGAGAGAGACCCTTGGTCTCGGGAACGAAGAAGAAGACAAACAGGAACATGAGGACACCGAAGCCGCCGAACATGAAGAACATGCCGTATCCGGCCCTGCCCATAGTAGATTGCATGGTCAGGACAGCTGAGTATCTTGTTAGCAGCTGAAATATTACAGGATACAGTCGGTGAAAACTTACTTCGAGCAATGATGAAGTTGAACAGCCACTGAGTAGCGGCACCGATGGCGACGTTGAAGGCACGGAGTCGGGCAGTGGGAATCTCAGAGACGAGAATCCAACAGCAAGGTCCCCAACCGAACTGGAAGAAGCTGTCGTGGTGTTAGCAAGCAGTTCTCCGCTTGATTATCCTGAAATAATGGCACTTACACAGCCCAGAGGTAAATACAGACGATGGCGACATATCCGAAGGCGGAAATCTAGACGATATTGTTAATCATGACTTCAACTCCATGATACAAATTCGGAAAACTTACACCCTCGCCAGCAACAGGAGGCTCGACACGACCGTAGATACCAATGATGAACATGGCAACGGCCTGAGCGATACTGGTCCAGAGAAGACTGCCACGACGACCAAGAGAATCGGCAGCGAAGACAAGGAAGAAAGCACAGCCGACGACTTTCATGACACCGTAGATACCAGTAGCGAACAGGGAGACCTTGGTACCGGTCATACCGAGGCTCTGGAAGATCTGAGGAGCGTAGTAGTTGACAGCGTTGACACCAGTCATCTGCTGGCAGACCATGAGAAGGACGGAAATGATGGCACGCTTTCGGTTTCCGGGGATGGTGACCATCTCCTTCCAGAGGGTGGCGGCAGTGGCATCACCAGTAAGCTGTCGCTCGTGCTCAAGCTGGGCGGCCATCTCTTGGATCTCGTTCTGGATATAGTCGGAGTTGGCGGGGAGCTGTCGGAGGATGACCAGGTTCTTGGTGGCGGTCTCCCAGTCGTCCTGGCGGGCACACCAACGAGGACTGTGTTATGTTAGTCATGATCTGTGTTTTTTTCTTTTTCTTTTTTCGATTCGATTGAGTTCGTGGACATACCTCTCGGGAGCAATCAGCATACCGACGATGAGGAAGACGGCGGGAGTGCACTGGAGGGCAAGAGGAAGGGCGTAGACGGTAGGAGCGCTGAGGTGGAGGAGAGCACCGTAGTTGATCCAGAAAGAAATCATGACACCGGTGACGATGAAGAGCTGGTAGAAGGCTAAGGTGTGTTAGCTACCAAGTCATGCATCGAGCAATTGCAATATAACACTTACCAGTCAAACCACCACGAATGGCACGAGGAGCACACTCAGAGACGTATAGGGGCACCAAACTGGAGGCAGCACCGACACCGAGACCGGCAATGAATCGACCGACGTACATAATAGGGAGAGAACCGTTGGCAGTGGAGGCAGCCTGGAAGACGACACCGATAGTAGTAACGAGACCGCAACCAATGAGGCACCATCGTCGACCGTACCTCTCAGTGAGCCAACCAGTGATGAAGCAAGCAGCGAAGCAACCAGCCTGGAGAGTAGAGACGATGTTCTGATCAAGTGTGACCTTGTTCTCGGGCAGATAGTTGTAACGTTCCTGGGTAGCCTTCATGGCAAGGACACCACCGATAGCACCGGTGTCCCAACCGAAGAGCATACCACCGAAGCATGAGGCGCAGACGATGGCGAGGACGCGGAAGTTGTAGATCTCGGAGGGATCCTGCTTCATGGCATCGTTGTGCACGATGCGCTTGAGGAAGTTGAAACCCATGTTGGCGGTATTGCGTTCAGTTCCACGCGATCAAGGGACTGACTGGTTTGGTTGGGGTTTGTTTGGGTTAGGTTGACTTGGTATGCTTGGCGACAAGAGACGAAGGAGCAGAGAAGATGGAGACAAGAGGCGGGAGGATCCTCAATTTAAGCAATTGAATAAGCCTAAGTTCCCCAGATTCTTTAAAAAGCGGACCGGTGACAGTCAAAGAAGGTGGAGTTGATTTGAGGTCGGCTCACTAAAGGAGGCGAAAGGTGATAGTTGAGGATGCGACCCTGTCCAAAGTGAGATGATCTGTCTGGGATGATTCGAATGGAAAAAAAGGCGGATCTCGCAAGGCATTAAATGCATCAAAGAAACCCAAAGGTAAAACCCCCAAGGATACCTGTCTCGAACCGAAATAATCGAGTCTCAAACCAATCGAGACGGTATTCTGAGGTTGCATCACCAGACTCATCCAACCCCCAACCTCGGCGCAATCGCCCCATTGGTGTAATATAGAAACTCCCCCATGTTGGTTGCTTCGTAGCCCCTAGACGGGGAAAAGTAAACTTGGTATCTGGGGGAAGCTGGGGCACGGCTAGGATGGGTTGGGATGGGATGGGTGTCTGGATTCATCTAGTTGGGGCAAAATTAGACTCCAGGGAAGCACCCACATGTCAAGAACGGACAAGAGAGAATGTGAGAGAAAAGATGGGGTGTAATCCTGTTTGTTGCAAGGGATCGTTCGCGCAGAGTGCAGAGTGAACTTTGCCCGTCAATGGTTCAGTTGTATGTGTGATTGGTGTATGGGGGCAATGATACTGCTCATCCATAACAAAAATGGGTGCTTTTCTCAAAACAATCTTCCAAATTCTTACCATTGTAGGTATAATACGGGGGAGCCAAGCAATCGGTAGAATGGCTCTCTACGCCAACGCATGGACTATCAAGCCCTTTCTTTTCCAACAGGAACGGCCCCAGAGACGGATAAAAATCTCCACGAATCGACGGCCATCAGTCTCTCTGCCACATTGAGCGTTGACCCCAGCTCATTGTGACGAACGACAAGGGGCCTATCGCCTGCACCATATCAAGCCTGCCATGTAGATGGCACTCAGCAACCGCTCCAACAACACATTTGGGGGCATGAGATGCATCTTGGAATGATGCGATTCCTCATGTTCTCTGTTCTCTCACAGGCCTTCAGGCCCCATGCGGGGGATGCACTACCGCGCGTGGGGATGCGGAGGCGGAAAGATTCTCCACCAAGAAAGCTTGCCAACTGGAGCCATCACCACTATGTTTCTCTGCTCTCCATGGATTTGGGGGTGGTGTGGAACTGAGTATGAGACTCAGGTCGCTTGATAGGTGGGATATCTCAATTTCCGGACAGGGGGCCTGCAAGTCCGGGGAACTCTGGCTGTTGTTTAAATTCCGAACTAGACGCTTTACTCTGTCTGACCTGTCCCTCCATGCCCAGACGGACGGCCATTTAAGCTTGAAGGGCCAAGATCTTAGCTGTGCCGTTAAATGTTGGCGAGTGACTCGTCGTCCTCCCCCGCATCGATCCTAGTGGGCAGACGCACAAGGCCTTACAGCATAAAATGAGGAGAATAACCTTGTTGCTCATTTGATTGACGGAGAATCTAACATCCTCGTCTCCTCAGTATTCCCGTCCACTCGCTTCCCGTGTAATCTCTTCCTGCAATTCACGACAAGGACAGTTGGAGTTAGCTTTATGAGCCACTCATCTCCTTCTCCAGCCAACCTGGAATGACAGGCGGTTTATCCCATCCATCAAGATAGCTCTGTCTGCTCACCCCGGCCCCAGAGGGCTTCGCATAGATGGCCGAGATATACCACACCGACTCCCCAGCTTTGATAGTATGTTGAAGCGTGGGGATCGTGCTTCGACTCTCAACAAGGTTCGAGTTGGGATCAGCGTTCACCAGCATAGCCTGACGACCGTCTGATGATTCCAATGCTTTGATGCCTACAGCGCCTTTGGATACTGCAAACGCTCCCGACCTACCACTTGTCCATCCCTCCAGAGTCGTGAGATCGTAATTTCCAATAATCTTGGGTGAGGTGCCCTCATGCCTTTCCTTATCGTATAAGTCGAGATAGCGACCGTGGGTCGAATCAACATTGCAGATGGCGAATGATCCATCAGCTGTCATGACTTCGCGGCCACTCTCGATCCGATGGATCCGAAGGTGCCAGTTGGGTGTGTCCTCTTCAGATGGGATAAGTATGGTTCGGATCTTGACATCAGGGAAAGGTCTCCAAACAGATACGAGAACGGGTTTACCATCTCGATCTTCTACACCTGCATATTCTGAAAGCCTTCTGGTTTTCCAGTACTCGCCCCCATCATCTGACAGGCCAAGCTGAGAGGCGAGGGCGTACTGCTCAAGGGAGAATAGACCGGGGGGTACCGAGTATGCATAAGCGCTGCTGTAAGCAAACCCTCCATATTTGGCATGTGTTGCTTTCATTGGGTAACTGCACGCTTGTCCAGACGACAGAAGCATGCAATGGCCACCAAGGTAGCTATAAGACCTTTGGTTAATACTTATACTCGCATTTCAAGTATGTAACCCTCACCTCATGATATGTCCGGGATGTTCAAGTGCTTTGACCATGGGAATGACATTGCTGGCAAGCTCCTCCTCGGAAGTCCAGAAAGGATGGTCTTCTGAGACGGCCAAACAAATGAAGGCCAGACAGGCCCAATACTGCTCTAATGGTTATTCTTGTCATTCTGCTTTTATCCGGTCAAGGAAGGGCATAATTACTGGGCTTCCGGGACTATTGTAGTTCTCCGCCATCTGTACTTTGTCAGTCGAATTCTTTCTAGAATCGGAATCGATTTTCTGCACTTACATACATGTTTGGGTAAGAGTACCCAATCGACAAGGTGCCGCTCGGCGTCCACATGTCATGCTGAGTCTGCCACCAACGAAGATTACGAACGACTATGCCTTTCACCATACCCCAGGTTAGAGGCTCGGGAAGGTCGATATTAGCGTACGCTAGAGCTCCCCAGAAAGATACCATAGCGAACCGATATCCGACACTGCGGCCGAATGGAATCGCACGTCCTTCGTCATCGAAGTAGTGCAGAAGATCCAATGCAACGAGTTGTGCGCGTTTCTTGAATTCTTCAGCTCGCTCAGGGTCCTCTTCCCCAGCCAGTTTGGCATAAATCAGCTGCAACAACTGAATGGCAAAGCTTGAGGAATAGTAGTCCATTTCTGGAAACGGTCAATAGCGGCATACGATGATGTCAATACAATAGCTTACGGTGAATGCCCTCAGGGCCATCGTTCGACCATCCTCCACCGCGATAGAATGTGTCGAGATGCTTGATATCACTGTTCAGTCTCTCTTGGGAGAACTTTCCTCCGTTCTTTTTAAGTCCAAGGTTGGCAAAGACACGGAACCAGAGCCAGTTTGTGTTAGGCATGCTAATGACTGTTAATCACGGATAAGGCCCAGGATGGATGTACTAACTTCTTTTCGTTGATCGAATTCCCAAGCCAATTCTCTACGTTAGTTCTCTCCTTGTCTGAAAAGCTCTCCCAGAATTTGGGAACAACAGCCAGGGCGAATCCTGACTCCGTTAGGATAGGTATGCGAATCAAGAGTGACAGTCAAACATACCAAGTGGGCACATCTCAACCATTCGTTGGTCATTGTCTCGTGGGAAACCCCAGTACTCAGGGTTTTCAGGATCGGTACCTGCCTTGATTCCTTGAACCCACCATTCTGTGCCGTGATATTCACCTCCACCAGCAAGCAAGGCAGCGAGTCCCCAGAGTGGACGGCAGATACCTTCAACTTCGGACGCGGTCTGGTCAAAGCGAACAGCTGTAGCTCCAGGACACTTGACGCGCGCCTTTTCAGGCGAGAAGAAAGGTTCAAGGGGGTCAAGGAGTGTACGGAGAAGCTCCTGGACAGAGGCGCGATCCTTGATACGTACGTTGGCGAAGGGGTGAGGATTATTGTAGCCAAGGCAGAGTCCAGTAGAAGGAGCCATGATGAATTGTCAATGACAGGTTATATATTCGATGTTATGGCAAAAGACGTATTGCAATGCTTATAAGTACTGTAACCTGGGTGTAGAGTCTCAATCTGTGAACTGGGAGACAGTCGGAGATAGCCCAAGGACAAGAACATTCCCATGCTATTATATGTAGCCATCTTCCAGGATTGTAGCTCGAATCATGCTCGTAGGGGTCGGCGAGAAGGCCGTTCGACAAGTCTCATCCAACTAGCGATCTGCTCTACCGTTTGACATGCATGAAGAAACGCCGGTTAATGAGGGGTGACCCCAAATTGATTGGGGGGAGCTGGAACGGCTAAATTGCGATGTTGATCGGCAGGCCGGTAAATTCACATTGGACGCCTATGTTGGCTTGGTATGCATCATAAGAGTCAAAGTAACTTAATGCGTTGTGTGGTATTATCGACGGAATTTGAATGTTATCAATGAGGTTCATTTAGAAGAATAGGATATTGCATCTCCTTGAACTATTACAGGATGGCTTTGTCAGCAGTTTGCCTGGTACCTTCCATTTCACAAGCACCTCCAATGAAACCAAACATTGAATCCATGACAGTGAATTATTCGGAAGACTACCCTAGAGGTGCCCATTCGAGGCCTCATTACTCAATACGAACATATCACAAACTTCTCTTTTACAACTAAATCTTCCGCATCGAGCCTTTATCCCCTATAAACCCGGTACTAAGAGAAACGAGCTTTTCCATATACCATAGGGGCAAAAAGACACACCTTACTATATCACCACCAGGTCATCGGTGGACCTCCCATCACGCTCCTAAGAGCCATACAGACAGCCAAGTCATGATATCAACAGATGAGAGTTCGTGCATTGTCGTTTCCGCTGGCTCAGATACGGAAAAAGACAAGGATCATTCAGCTTCTTCCCCTCAATTTTCTGCCACTAAAGAGTCCCAATCGGATGCCACGGCAATGAATGTGGGACATGATAATTCTCAAGTTCCTCAACCACCAGTAGAACTCGACCAGCTCGCGAATACGGCAGCTGTCTCAGCGGCAACTGGCAGGAAGAAGAGAGTGGTTGTGAAGAAGTTTGCTAGGAGATCTAAATGGGATGCCGATAACATTCTTACGGATCCCAAATCTCCTTTAGCAACAGCTGATCTCAGGGTATGCTGGACACGTTTGCAGTACAATCTCCTCTTGATGATGACACACTGACAATGGGAAGAACATCCTCTCAAACCCACTAGCATGGGAAATACTCGACAAGCCGGATAAGGAAGAAATTCTGGCATTGTTTCCTGATAATCAGCATATCCTAGGTGCCGGCACAGACGAGGCACGTCCAGATTTTGTGTCCCTCATGAATGATGACAGCTTCCGATACGACTGCGCGACATATACAGGGAATATAGTACAAGGACGCCATGATCAAGATTGGTTAGCCAGTGCCTGGGCAGCTCATGAGCGGAGGAAGGCGGGAGCCTTTGATGACTACCTACACAATAAGTTTAGAAGTGACTGGGATGCTGAGTTCCCAGCTGAACTTGAACCTCGACGGAATTCAGGAGCAGGAGCAGGAGCAGGAGCAGGAGCAGGAGCAAGCAACGACGACATCGTGATGGAGGACGCCGATTCTAACGATTGCAAGCAAAATATAGTCAAAGATGGTAATGAATTCGCACACGAGAAAGAGGAGATTTCTGAAAATAAGGCGACACCGGATACAAGACAAGTTGATAGCTTGGAGGCCAGCAAGCACACAGTTGTGGCTATGAGAACGCAGCAAGAAAGCACGAATATGGATGTAGATATTTGGCATGATCAGTAAAGAGTAAGACAAAAATTTGGGCAAATTCAACGATGTATCAACCCCAAAACTCGGCATGGGAGGAGACACGACTATATCAAGAGGATTCTATGTAAATATCATATGACTCTGTTCGCTATAAGAGATTCGGAAGTGATGATACTTCAGTCTCGCTGTAAGACCCACTGAAAATCGAGTTGAGCCCACCAACTCAACGACCCCAAGTTAAGCAAAGCGTGGTTGAGAGAATCATCGGCAACACCATCAACTTTTCATTGATCTACATCGTAAGAATATTATTGCCTCCCCTAACCGAGATACAGCGACACAGCTCGAAGCAAAGCATGGCACCTGTTTCGAATGCACACGCACGTTCGCACAGTCTTTTGCTGCTGCAGAAATTATTGAGCTTGCGCGACGGGGCAAGCCCTCTGAGTCTTGTCATCGATAGCCTTGAACAGCCTGCGCAGCCCATCTTGGATGAGTTCATTTCACGTGCTAAAGTGAGTCTGTTGGATTCATGCAAGAGACTTCAGTCATGGAACAAGCGGTAGCAGATGCTAACAGGAAGAGCAGATCTCTAAGAACAATGTGATATTCCTCTCCTTTGCGACACTAAAGAAACCCAGACATGTCGACTTCTTTGTCAAGGCTGCAGGAAAAGATCTGAATGCGGTCCGCAGGGAGCTGGTGTCCCATTATCCCGCCTTTAACCCTTTGACCGACAAGGGAAAACCGGCGCACAGTAAGTCGACTGGCCGGCCCAGCAATGCGGTTACTCACGGTGTGACTAACTATTCTCCCAGGAGCTGTCGTGATCATTGACTCCATTAACTCGCTCGCCACAGCCGCTCCTCAGTCATTGGCGAGCTTTTTGTCAAGTATAATCACGCCCGCGGTCTCCATCGTCGCAACCTACCACGATGATGTCCCTGTGGTCCTTCCCAGATCTTTCAGCGAGTATGAGCCGCACCCGTTTACTGTTTTGGGACACTTAGCCACTGCAATTCTGAAGTTATCAAGTCTATACCAAGAAATGGAACGGCAGAGAGCTCGCAACCGAAGCATTCAGGAGCCTGAATGGGGACTCAACGAGGGCCGGGAGGGAGTTTTGGTCGGCCTCACGGAGCGAGGTAGAAACAAGGACGAGGCCAGTGAAGGTGTTGTAGTACACATGGAATTGCGCCGTCGTAGTGGCAGAACTGTCTCTGAGAAGTTCATCATCACTTCAGACAGTACATCAGAGGGTACTGTCCCAGGCAAGACTTGTTTGTTGACAGATCACCCACTGTTCATGGCATCAGGCGGGACTGGCGAGGATGGCGGAGATGAAGAAGAGCCGGAGAGTACATTCAACCTTGGCCTGACGGAAAAACAACGCAAGGACCGAGAGGGTATTGTCCTGCCGTACTTTGACGCCCAAACAGACATCGGAGCTGGAGAGGGCGGTAGGATTCTATATGAGATGGGCAGAGAAGATGATTTCGATGATGAGGAAGATGAGATATAGAATGAATTATGAGACACGAATTTCAATTTTCCACATCCTCAATGGACTTTCCTGGATATAACAAGTACATTTGACTCTTGGTTCCAGATTGTTAGGACGGATGGACATTTTACCAGGGCTGGGGCCACCAACATACAGACTGTGAATGAGTGGATAAAAGCATATGCGCCCCAAGAACAAACAACAGGAACCAGCAGCAGAAAAAGGGGACATGTATGCAATAATTGTCCCCTTCCTTTGTTCAAGTGCAGGCTGTGCAGCTAATATGTATGCAATCAAACGGTTGTGGTGTAGGTATTGGAATATGACAGTTTGGTTTTATCTAATCAGCAAGCCTGTCCTCTTTCATGTATGAGCTCCACCCATTTTCCCCCCAACTAACACGATCATCATAACTACAAGTCCAACGTATAACCCACCACATCCAGCTCCGCGAGTGTCCCCTATCTTCGACGATACGTTACGTCTCCAGAATAACGCACCCCGGCAGTGCTAGATATCCGAATTTTTCGAAGACACGTTATATCTGGCTGTTGCGCTTCTGCCTTGGTCGTCTCCTCTCGATCAATCCTTGTGTCTATTCTTGACACGTTGGTAGTCTGTGGCATCTCAATTTCTCGACATCAACGCCATCGCTTCTTCTATTCCCTCTCGTTACTATAGCCGTAAACCCCCAATCATGATCTACTCGACGCAAATATCCAGGCTGGATGGTAAGCTTCTTCGTGGAATGGCCGCAGACAATTCTTCTCACTATTCTTCCCAGGCCTCATGCTCTGCGCTTCAGTCGACGACGAACAGGTATTCCCCCCTGCGCCAACTACCTGCCTAGTCTGTATGCTAACCTCTACAGACTGAACCATCCCTCGCCGAAACAAAGCAGAATGCTCGTCAAGTACTCCGAAAACTCACCCGCAACTCCGAATCCCAAGCCTCTATTGAGACAGCCGCCCACACCCTCCACTACCTCATCGACTCCGATATCATCTTCCTCGCCATCTGCGCATCCTCCTACCCCCGCAAGCTCGCTTTCACCTACCTTGCCGACCTCGCCCGCGAATTCACAACCACCTACCCTGCCTCACAGGTCCACTCCCCCTCGCTGCGACCCTACGCCTTCATGGAGTTCGACACCTTCATCTCAAAGACAAAGACAACCTATGCGGATTCCCGCGCCACGGCTAACCTCGACAAGCTCAACGATGAGCTGCGTGACGTGACGAAGGTTATGACGAAGAACATTGAGGATCTTCTCTATAGAGGTGACAGTCTGGAGCGCATGGGCGAGCTGAGCTCGAGGTTGCGCGACGACAGCAAGAAGTACAGGAAAGCTGCTGTGCGCATCAACTGGGAACTGCTCCTCAAGCAATATGGTCCTTTTGCTGGTCTGGGATTTATCATTCTTGTCTTTTTGTATTGGCGCTTTTTCTAGAAGAGCTCAGCTTGTTCGTTTTCCCCTCTCGCACTGGACTACATAATACCTACCACTTGTATAGCGAGGCGTAATCGCATATCTTATGACTTGTCTGTCTTTATACCTAATGTATGTCGTGGAAGGCTCGTGTCGGGACTCGCAGACATCTAGCATGATGATGTGTTTGCTCATGAATGGCAATACTTCATATCTAGGTTCATAACTCTGGGAATCGCTTCAATTGTCATATATGCATAACCATATCATTGCCTGTCTTGACAGGTCTTACATGTTCAACTCCGTACACCAACAAACGAGAAATAGATGAGAAAACCAGTCCTTCCATCTCAAACCCTAACCCAAGGGTATGCCATCCTCATAACGTAGGAAAAAAAGTCGAGTATTTTGCTGTCCTACTTGGTGCCTGAATTCTACATTATCAAGCAGTTAGCTGTGGTTGCAGGCGCTGATGAAGTCGGGGCAGTCGTTGTATGCTGCCACTCAAGATGCTCCTGAAACGAGGCCATATCGTCGTAGCCTAGATCCGGTCGGTAGGCGTCCTCTTCGTCATAATCTTCTTGTGGTACCGTTGATTCGTTCTCACAGTAGGGACACAGAATGCCAGCTAGCCAGTCGCGGGGCTGGGGGGCAATGTGGTTCGCAATGGCCAAAGGCGCGAACACGATTTGCTTTTGTTCATGACCCGAGAGTGTGAAACCGGTGGCCTGCCAGTGTGGATTGTCTGTCGTCGGCGATAGGGTCAAAATTGGTGAAGCGGCGTCTTCCTGAAACGTCCGTATCGAGGGCATGTTTTCGAGGTCTTCCCATACAATATGTCCGTCGCAATAGTCGCATACAAATGCAATATCGCGGTCACCAAACCGTTTGAACGCTCCCACGCTGTTGCATAGCCTTAATTCTTCCCGGTATCTGCGCATGTATTCTGTCTCGTCTGGGACAGCTCGGTTTATGGTCCATTCGCGCTGTTTTCTGTAGACGAGGAAAGCACCCAGACACCTGGATGAGGCCTCCTTCTCGGATTGGAATATTCGTCGTGCAGCTCGGCACTGCGCTCGGTGTAGTTTTCGCTGCAGATCGTGTGTCTCACGAACCCATACGGGATTGATCGGGCCGCCTGAACGACTCCAATCTCGAAGATTTAATATGTGCGAGCTGAATTGAGCCTTTAAATCCTTCAATTCCTCAATAGATTCGTCTGAAACGGTGTTAGTATCGGCCAGTGACGGATCCTGCGGACGATAAGCTGAACCACGGTGTTGAGGTGCACCACCCCACTGAAGTCCAGGATAAATAGTCACACGAAATGACAGAAGCTATACATACATTTGCGATCGGTCTCATAATAGATCTGGCCATTGACAAGCGGCGACAAGAACTGGAAGTCCCTCTTGGCCTCATCGAGTACTGCGGATAGAGCGCGGACCTGCTCGTGTTCGTCTTGGCCCCATTGTCGCTTATCAGCCAAATCGAAAATACGGAGTCCCTCAGCAACGAGGTTCGCAATGGCCGCCAACAAGTTTCCAACCGAATCGGCGCTGGTCATGATGTGGAAGAGGGGCTGAATGGGCTTCTTGAAGAGAGGTTCGTTGGTCGACTTCCAAGTGCGGGCGGCCTCTATATATGATTGAGCGTTTCGGCTTGAGACGTTTATAGTAAGCAATGGCGTATAAAATGAAGGTGGTCAAGAAGTAGGCGTTGTGAGAGATATTGGCCGGTCAACTAACTGAGTGGTATATAGCAAGGAAAGAGGGCTACAGTAGTCAAGCTGTTATATCAATCACCGATGTCGTCGCAAAGCGAAGAACAGCAGCGACTGTAGATGTAGAGCGCACATGGGATCTCGTCGGCTCGAACCGAACATCCGGCTCGAGAAAATAAAACAAGAAACGGAAGCGAAGACAAGGATGCAATAGAAAAAAAAAAGAAACGTATCTGTTGGTAGAACAAAAGAAGGGGAAGAGAAGGGTTCCGTTTGTTGAATCAGGGCATGAAGGGCTGAGTGCAGGGCGTACGTGGTAGCATGCGTGGGGTCACGAATGCGAATGCGCGAGAAGGGAAAACGGAAACGTGGGAGTTTACAGTATCGTGAGAATGAAGGTGGGTTGGGTTGTCAGGGTATGTGTGGTACATGTGTTCCCCAGTGAGGCTGTGCAATGTGCCCTGTTACCAGTGTCGACAGTGGAGAATGCCCTGTAGATGGGAACAGGTAGTGGCCACGCTTTTGCTGACGGGCTTGGTTCCATCTGCTCAGCTAGATAACGTTACTGCATGTGTGTATTGGAATGTCCTTCCATTTACATGTACTATCGGATGCATCTCAGCTGGGGCTCAGATGTTACAAGATCCTAGTTCTGAAGCGAAGGTTTGGCCGTTTGTTCACTTGTCGCCCATTCGTATAATTTGAAATAAACATTACCCATGATATCATGAAGGAAAGAAGCTATACCCTTGTACAGGAAAAAGGGTCCATGGACTGTGGCTTAGCTCAGATTTAGCTTGGTTTCGTATTT